>PVJA010014625.1:8366-18642 GCA_004027025.1 Myocastor coypus | reverse complement strand
ACAAAAGTTCTGAAACAAAAAAATAAAATAAATTAAAAAATTAAAAATTAAATAAATAAAAGATGAGGTACAATTGTATACTGCTCATGAGATATATTTTAAAAATGAACAGAAAAGTCTCTATTAATGGAAAATATATATTATATAAGCATTAGTACTAACAGTACTACCCCCCCAAGATAATGACAAAATGACATAGTTATTCCAAATGAGATCCTGAGGCAAAAAGGATTTCTGGTTAAAAAGGAAACATTTTATAGCCTTTAAGTCAGGGCACTTCTGGGGATGCAGGAAAGCTCTGAACACCTTACCCCGAGGGACGCAGCTTCCATCTATGCACAACCCAAACTGCCAGAATCCAGAGGAAAACCTGACCAAGCAGCTGCCACTATGGAGGTCCCAATCTCTGTCACCTCTGAGAGAAAGCAACAGGGGACAGCAGCATCAGCCCCGGAGCCGGTTTTCACAGGGCAATGACTTCAATGTCCCTGAGACATGTTGGATGCCAGACTCGGCCGACGCAGACTGTGTGCTGTAGATGGGCCAGTGACCCACTTACTCAGCCCATCTGCCTGTTGAGCAACACAGCCAGCAGCGACATGGCTGAAATCACGCCCGGCCCGACCCCTGCGGAGCTGCACTAGGGAAAGGAAAACAACTAATCATGAACTTCAGTCTCCACATAGCTGACACAGAAGCCACACATTTCTAAATAACCCATAGAGCAATGAATAAATGTACCCAGAGAGTAAGGGGCTGTGTTGTAGGTATTGGGGTAGAGCCACGGGGAGGATGCGCGCGGACCCTGCGACAGCTGCGCGTAGAGGGGGGTTAGTTCATCTGCACAGTCAAAGAGACCAAAAGCTCCAAAATCAACTTAAATATTCATTTTTAGTAGTCGGCAAAAAGAATAGCAAGTGAAAGTTTAACAATAGTAAGCAAAATAGTAATTATGTGTAAAGTCTAGCTAAAGTCAGATGAAAAGAAAGAGAAACAAAAACATAAATAATTTTTTTAAAAAGAAAGAGAAGTGGACTACAATGGGCTAATTTGTTCACAGAGAATGTTAAATCATTCAGAAAGAATAATGTAGGAGACAGAGCCCTGGTGATACTGACAAAGCTTTCAGAAGAAAGAGACAAAGGCAAAATTTATAAGAACCAAAGCACAACCGTCAAAAATTGACTCAAGAAAAAGTAGAAAAATCTAAAAATTCCATACGCATTAAAGTACTAAAAATTCAATCTAAAATTGAAATGTGCTTCAGCTATTTAAAAAAAAAATCAAGGCCAGCCTGATAGCTCAGTGGAATAAGGCACCTGTGTAGGCAGAGCACAGCAGCCAGGGTTCAATCCTGGTGTGCCATGCTGGCCCCGCCTCCAGGGCACAGAGAGTGATTGAGACCAGGTTTGGTGGTGCACACCTGTACTCCCAGCACTTGGGAGGCTGAAAACAAGAGAATCAATAAGAGTCTGGTCTAGGTAGTGAGACTCCGTAGACCCTGTGGACCCCATAGACCTCGTAGACACTGTAGAACCTGTAGACCCTGTCAACCCTATCCTAAATACAGAAAGAAGAAGACCTTCAATCTGCAGGGCATCACATTGTATTTAAGATTTACACAAGAAAATAATATGCGAAACTCTTCTACAGACAGGAACCCGGGAGTCCTCTCAGGAGAAAACGTTCGATGAAATTCAGCATGCTGGGCCCAGCAGGATGGTTCAGTGGGCTAAAGCGCCTGCTTAGGAAAGCTTGGGCAGCTGCAGGGACCGCAGTTCGATCCCCGGCACCACATGCTGCGCTAGCCCTGCCCTCAGGGCAGGCTGAGCCGGCCATAAAAATAAATAAATGAACAACAACAAAAAAAAAAGTTTTATAAAAGAAAGAAATTCAGCGTGCCTTCCTCATGAAAATCCTCTTAGCACACTGAGCACTGAGTTTAATCACCAAGAAGAGGCTGCAAAAGAATGTGGTGAACGTGAGCCAGAGCAGAGCGCAGACGGCACCGAGCATGCCGGCCCCTCCCACCTCCATTCAGGAGGGCTCAGAAAGCGCTGGCCACAGCTAGAAAGCAAGAAAGAGAAAGGACGTCTGTGAGACCAGGCACAGCTGGTAAAGTGGCCGTGATTCTCTGATGCCATTACCACGTACGCAGAAGCTGTAGGCTGTCCATGGACAGAGCAGGCCACCAACTCCAACAAGTCCACTGCAGACAAGGCCAACAGGCAGCTGTCCTTTTATGTCTACGGGCTAAACAAGCAAATGTAAAATAAAATGTAAATGCATACCATGAACCATCATCTAGAAAATCTAAATTTTAAAAATAACAAAATACATGTGAAATTATTAGCTCCCAGGAGACCATAATATATTATTTGGTGGGAGTGAACCAAATAAAAATAATAGATGATAGCACATAATAGTCGAGTGGCTATTCTTTCCAAATAAACCTCTGAATTCAATGCAATCTTAGGAAAAGCTCTGCCACTGGGATGGGGGGGGCATTTATAAAGTGATTCGAAAATCTGTATGCCTCACAGATGCCGAGAGCAGGCAAGAGTGTCTTAAAGATTAACTTGGTTGGAGGAGTCACAGTACCACAAGTCAGGACTGGTTATGAAGCTCCTTAAGCCATGGCAGCGCTGGGCACAGGGACAAGCAGGGCAAAGGAGCACAGAGTGTGGAACGGAGCCACACTGGACAGGTGAGTGACAGCCCCGGGGCAGTGGGGAAATGATGTCTTTCCCGTGAGTGATACTGAGTCGATTGGAGATGTTTATCAGAAAAATCAAAGCCTGTTGCCTTCACACCACCCGTGAAACTCATCTCCAGAGAGGCTGTCAGCTCAGCGTGAAGGAAGGCCAGTTGCAGGGGGAGTCTGGCAGTGACCTTAGCCAGCAAGGTCTTCTGGGACAAGGCTCGAAAGGCGCTGAACATTTAGGAAGAGTGGCCCATGTCCACATTAGGATCAGGAGCTCAGTAGAGCAAGACGTCACAAGGAGGAGGTGCGCAGGCCCCCTGAGGGGACAACGGGTTGGCCACACGTGACAAAGAAACTCAGCATCTACAGGAAGAAATAAGCACTTAGCCAGAATACCGGCAAGAGGGCTGAACAGATGCCTCCATATGTTCTAAATGTCCCCAGATTTCCTAAACCACATGCACACTTGCTGATAACCAAGACACAGGGATCAAACCACAGTGAGACACGATAGCAACCCCCGGAAAGGGTGGGCTTGAGGAGACATGCCCACACCGGGGTGGCAGTGGGCAGAGCAGTGGCCCCACCAGGGAGTTTCTCCATTCAGTTTGGACAGCCACTCGGTAGCAGAGACGGGGGCACAAGAGGTGAGCGCAGCTCAGTGACCACCCCTCTTCGATTCTAACCCAGTGAGGCGAGGTCCACTGACTCAAGAACGATGCGTGTAGAAAAAAGCACCCTACATCACACCTGTGAGCCCCAAACTTGGGAACCCCTGAGGGACACCAGCAGCACAGCTGAACAACAGCCGCAGGGTACTCTATGCAAAAAGCACAGGGTTCAATAATCATCCTCAGCGCAGGGATGAATCACACAAACAGAACGTAGAGGAAAGAAGTGGAGATCCAAGAACACGCACCGTGCGATTCCACTTCTGTAAAGTCCCCAGGATATAAAGGATGACAGCCAGGGCCAGCAGAGAGGACTGGCTCTGTGGAGGTGGGCTGTGGTGCTCCTCACACTCAGAGCAGGGACTTTGTGGCTGTGTTTGCTTCTACAAGACAAAATACGCTGAGTGGACCCGCCCGGCTGGCTGCCAAATCCGTGGTCTGCCACGGACGTGGGAGACCCGGCACACTGAGGAGCCAGGGACATGAAGGAGGCACATGCCCAGCCCGGAGCTCCAAGACTGCCATCCAGCTGGACTACATAGCCGCAGGAGGGGCAGGTGTGTGCTTGTCATAGAATGAAAAGGCAAATAAAGTGGATGCAATCGTTGTAACAAAAGTTGTCATTAAAATAACTAAAGTCCTATTGGAAGGAGTTGGTTCCCGTGACTGGGTGGTGGCAAGGCTGGGGTCTATAGGGGGGGGCAGCAGATGGCAGCTCCTAGGCAGACCTCAGGCTGCGGCCTTGGGGATCAAGTGATTTCCTCCTCCTTGGGGACTCTGAAGGCCTTCAGCTGCTTGGACGAGGACCATCCACTCATTCAAGTGTCACCTTCGCAGAAGATCAGTAGATCACAGGTGGGGCTCTCCACACCCATGGGGAACTGCAGGGTGACACCTTGATGGGTATTTGATGGAATGTGTGGGTCCACAATCCAGCCACGCTAACACAACCTTTCAGTACCACAGACCCTCTCGTCCCTTTCCCAGGGAGCCCTGGCTGGGACACCTCTCTTTTCCTTTACTGTGTCCCTACCACAGAGTGACTACATCGCCTCCCCTTCCACAGGCCAGGCCAGCAGCCACCAAGGCTTTAGAAGACACTAGAGAAGGCTCCCTTCTCAATCTGGCTGTGGTCCTCAGTCACCTGGACCACGTTGGTCCCCACCTGCCAGGTGTTCCACGTGAGACCTCTGATATTATGGTTTGCCTCTGGGTGCCCCCCAAAGGCTCGTGCAGTCATGGGGTGGACTTTGTGATGATCCCCTGGGATTATGGGTGATCCAAGCCTGGGATTATGGGTCTGAGAACTGCTGGGATTATGGGTGAGTGCCATACCCAGCTGGAGGCAGACAGCCTGAATGTGATGGAAGAGAGACAGATTAGCTCTCTGTAGCCATTCTTGCTGTTGCTCCTCCCTTTTGCTCTTCCTCTTTGCCGCCTTCTGTAGCCATGAGCAGCTGCCCTGTGCCATGTGCCGCTCTGCCTCCGAGTCAGCTTTGCAGGGACTGAAACCCCCACAAACTGTGAGCTAAAATCCTTTCTTTCCTTGATTTTGGATGTTGGATATTTTGTTCCAGCCACAAGAGAAAAGTAAGTGAGATAGATGCACAGAAAGAGGAGGGCAGGAGAGGACACCGTGGCATACCGTGAGCTCCTCAAGTCCTCCGGGTCCCAGGAGCATCTTCAGGGTCCCCAGACTTCCTGGCTCCACCCTCTGCTACTTGGAGTCCCCACTCAGGCCAGAGGTCTAGAGAAAGAGGCCTCCAACGCTGCAGTGTCAATTTGGAAATTAAATCAAAGCATGCCCCAGGCCCCGGCGCTCAGCCAATCGCGGCTGCTCCACGGAATGAGCCGAGAACAGGTCTCGGCTCCACATCTGTCGCCCCATCAGTCATTTCCCAGAGCGGAATTAGGCGAACAATGAGAGAGTGAGGCGCGGATCACAACTGTCTGACATCTGCCTACAACAAGCGTCAGGGAGCCGGAGCAGGCAGGGGCGCACGGCTGCGGCAGGCAGCGCAGGGGCGCCGCCTCGCAGGGAAGGGCTGCCTGGGGCTGGATCTGGGGTGCAGACTGCTCTCCTCCGCCCGGGTCAGGACTTCGTGCATGCAAATGACAGTGACAGTGACGAGTCCTCCCCGATCCCTGAGCTCCTGGAAAATGACGTGGGTCTGATGGTCCCCTCCCTTTACACTCTGGGGCTGGCTTCTTGCGAAAAGAACTCCCTTCCTCAAGAGAGCTAGCGGGGCCTGGTGGGATGGCTCAGTGGTCTAAAGCGCCTGCTTGGAAAAGCTTGGGCGGCTTTAGGGACCGCGGTTCGATCCCTGGCACCACATGCTGCGCCGGCCCTGCCCTTGGGGCGGGCTGAGCCGGCCATAAAAATGACTGAATAAACAAATAAAGATTCTGAAACAAGAAAAAAAAAAAAAAAAGAGCTAGCGAAGACCCCAGCCAGGACAGAGCCAGGCTACCTCCCAAGCCCGTATGTGCCTGTAAGGCAGCTATTCAGCTGGAACTCCAGGACCAGACTTCTTCCTGCCCAAGGCCTTGAACACCACCCACCCTGGGCCTGTCCAGCACAGGACCACCCTGAGGACTGAGTGTGCCTGGTGGAATGCCCTCAGATCTTTGGAACCCGCACTTCCCCCTCCCACATGACCGCACCCGGTTCTTCCCAGTTGTCTGCCTCTTCACAAAAGAACGACATTAACAGCCCAGTCTCACAAAGCTCCCAGCACTCCCTGCCAGCTTCTCTCTAGCACTGAAGCAGAAGGTGAGGGTGCAGCCACCGGCTGAGCAGGCTAGCAGGCTGGTGTGACCCTACCAGCCACGGAGATCCAGGACACACAAAGAACACAGTGCCCCAGCCCTGCACCCAGGAACCAATCAGAAAGCACTATCTTCAGTTCCACAGCCTCAGAATGGAGCAGGTTTGTGATAGGATGTCCTACAGATGACATCAGCCTGAAGAATGAGTGGTCCAGGAGACCTGGGTTGCTCACCGGGTGGCCATCCTGAGCATGTTCAGTGGCCAGCTCTCACCCTGCGAAGCACACAGCCCCTGCTACCTTTAAATACATGCGGCCCGGCGTAGTGGGGCACGCCTGCCATCCCAGCACTCAGTGTCTCTGGCAGCCGAATTAGATAAAACTATCACAGGTGGTCAGACGGGGCTGGCCCTCAAGGATACAACACGGAAGACAAGATACCTTGCAGCTGTGAGAGACACAGGTGCTCCAGCCAGGGCCCAGACCTCAAGACAGAAGGTCACACAAGTGCACACCTCCTAAAGATGAGCACCCTATCACTCGGTGGTTTCCCACATTTTCTGTTCAAGGAGATGATGGGGCTACAGAGGAAAGGGACCGATGATGTATAGTGTGCCCAAGGAGAGTCACCTAGAGAGGAAACAATCTCTCCGGCTTTCACGGAGAGCAAACTGGTCAAGCAATGGCCGTGACTCATCCAGGTGGCTGACACCAACAACAGTTCCACAAAACACTGTACCTGGTTCCAAAGTAAATCCTGAGGGAATTCGACTAACCTTGGGAGATACAAAAGTTACATGTTTTGTTATACAGGTCTTGCTTTAACTTGCCCTCAACCACCCAGCAGAAAAGTTTAACCACAAAGCATAGAACATAAAGCTGGATTAGAATGCTGAGCTGTAAAAGGCTTAAATCAACAGCGTCCAACGTTGCCAGTTTTACCAATAACCCACTATGATTATGTAACACTGCACTATGTATACAACTATTTTCTCTGAGTTCAATGAGAGAAAAACTTTTTGTACCAATAATGATTAGAAAAACTATAATGTCTACACCTTGTGCTCTGTATAACAGAGGGACAACAATATGAATTGTATCAAATATTGGAAATGTACTACTAAAGTGTTTTAAAACTGTCACATTGTTATTTCTTATTAAATAATAATAAATAATAATAATAAATACTATAATAAATTTAATAATAAATATTATTAAATAATAATAAATAATAACTATAAATAATAATAATATAAATAATAATAAAAAAGATAAGCATCTTAGGTTGACCATCACCTGGAGGAAGCTCGGAAGAGTCACAAACCTAACCTCTACTGGATACACTCCTGTTCCGTATTTGTGTCCGCTTGCTGTGTGACTCGCTTCCCCGTTTGGTCCTGGTTTTCATCAATTATACCTGAGCAACTGTGCTTGCAACCTTATTGGCTGACCATAGTTCTGTCCCACCTCAGTTCCCACATTCTCCACATTAGATCTGCCTCACCTCATACTTTTTCTCTATAAAATCTCTAGAAGTGCAAACTCCCAGGCAGCCCACTCCAGTCCCCTCTTGTCCCTCTCTCTGACAGAAGCTTTCTTTCCCCCGATAAGCATATTGTGCTCCTAAGCTCTGTCGTTCCTAAAATTCATTCTTTGGTTTTGGAGAACATGAACTCGGCTCAGTTGTCATTCAGGCGGAGAGTTTCATTCCCCCATATCACCAGGAGGCTGAGGCAAGAGGATCACCACGACCTTGAAACGGGCCTGGGCTGCATAGTGAGACCTTGTCCCAAAAACAAACAAACAAAAAGTAAAACCTCCCCACCTTTTGTGCAAGGGTGGCCCAGGTTTTCATTTAAGAATCAGTGGCCCAGAAAAAGCCTGCAGGACCTCAGAAGACGGTCTCCTGCTACATATCTCCTTTCCTTCCCCTCAGCCCTTTGGCCTCAGGAATCCACACCCTTACCAGTGGAGGTGAGGAAGACATCATTTTCTTCTTCCCTTCAGATGCCTACTTGCCTTGAACCCAGTGACAAAATGCAGAAGAGTGGGCAGAAGCTGACAAACAGCTGCACTTCAGACAGAAGCAAGAGACACGCAGGGAAAAGAAAGGGTGTCTGCAAGATGGGAGACATGGCTCCCAGGGTGCCCTCGCCCTGGACAGGGGCAAGGGGGACTCAGCGGGAATCAGCCATTGGGAACCTGCCCGCTCTTTCTGGCAGGAGGAAGGCATATTGTTATGGCTTGTTTGTAGGTGTCCCCCCAAAGCCTCCTGCAGTCATGGGGCAGCTTCAGGAGCTTGTGATTGGTTATTGTGGGTGTGGGTGCTGTACCGCCCCTGGGGCAGGTGATTTGCATTTCAATGTAAGGAAGGAAGAGAAGTTAGCTGCTTGAGCTGCTGCTACTCTCTCCCTTGCTCTTGCCCTTAGCTGCCACCGCGAAAGGTTGCCCTCTGCCTTGTGCCACTCTGCCTTGCAGCCAGCAGAGTATGGGCCGAAACCTCCAGGAACTGCGAGCTAGGTGAACCTTTCCTTCCCTCATTTTCAGTGTCAGGTATCTGCCCCAGCAAGGAGAGATGAGTAACTCAGACACGCTCCCTGAGAGTCTCCCACTTTCTCCTGGGAACCAGCTCAGAATAGTTCTCCTTCCCAGGGCCTAGCTGGGCCGTCATCCTGGGGGGTGGGGGGGGGTGGTTCTGGTCTCTCTCGTGGAGTCAGGGATTTTCTTTTGACCTGAGCCCGGGGGAACTATGGCAGTTGCCTAGGACTCCAAGGAACCTAAAGGCCTACAGGCATCGCAGCTCCAGAGGTTAGGGCAGGAAGTAGAGGCCCGGGGAGCCACACCTCCCCAGCCAGAACTTCGTGAAGCCCCTGGCTACTGAGTCTGTGAGGCCATTTGCCTGGGAGACGACAACCCACCTTCCCCAATCCCCCTTTCCTCCTCCATTGCCTCCCAAACATGCAGCTTCAGGGGGTCCAGGACCCTTGTGCAGTGACAGAGAGGATGCGATTCTCTGGGGACTGCCCTGAGCTCCCAGATAGATTCCTCTGAGTCTCTGCACCCCATTGTGTGCATCCAAACCCGACCTCTGGGCTGCTATTCTTTGTCCCACAAAGAAATGCAGATTCTTTTTAATCTTCTGGAGAAAGTGTTGAGATAAGAACAATTTATGTCCCCAATGCATTAGCAGAACAAAGCCTTGTAATTCAATGGATCCTTTCACGGAGAGCTCAGAATGCTGGGGCCATTGTCTACCACACAGGCTACAGCTCACGGAGGTGAGGTGGCACCGGACAGCCCTTTTCTGGGTCAGGGAGACACTGGCTGCAAATTAAATGGCTTTCTGTGCTGAGCCCAGAGTCTGGCTTGGGGATGCTGGGGTGCTTTTCTGTCACCCTGCACTCAGGACAGAGAAACTGTCCCCAGTGAGGATGAGGTCCAGGTACCTGCTCCGGAGGCTGTCCTGCCCCAGGGCCCCATGCAAATCCGCAGCTTCTTACAGCTCCTCCGTTCTCTCACTCTCTCTTGCCGACTTTCTGACTTCCATCAGTAGTGAAATAGGGGGAAAGGAGTTGTAGTTTTGAAAATGAACTCAATAAGAACTGTCTTAGATGCTACTTCCAGAGGCTGAGCCAGGCCTGTCTCTGTCCCTTGACTGCCCGAGGTGCTGGGGTAGTCTGCAGGGACTCAGGGAGGAAACAGAGAGGGTGGCCCCAGGGTGAAGATGAAGAGGAACTTGCTCTGCAGGCTGTTCCTCGGGTCTCTACCCTAGAGGCCTGGCTTCCTGCTGGCTGCACTCCAGGCTGGGCCACAATGGTGGTGAGTGTGCATGGCCAGAGCAAAGGGCCACTAGAGACCAGGAGAGGGGCCCAGGAGGACACCTGAGCTCCTCGTCCAGCTCTCTTCTACGGCTTCTGCTGCGGTGTGCAGATGCCTGTCCTGGGGCTGGTGTCCCGCAGGGAGAAGGTGCTGAGGAACTGGGTGCAGGGAGGAGGGAGAAGGCCAGAGCCACAGCAGGGCTCTGCAACAGTTATGCAAACCTTCCCCCCCCCACCCCGGCCACGGATCCTCACGGGGGGGGGGGGGGGGGGCAGGCTGCAGAGCTATTGCTGCTTTAACTGCAGAGTCGGTGG
>PVJA010014624.1:21309-47118 GCA_004027025.1 Myocastor coypus | reverse complement strand
TTTTTTTTTTTTTTTTTTTTTTTTTTTGTCTTTTTGAGGCAGGGTCTCGCTATGCAGTTCAGGCTGGCCTTGAGCTCACTTTTGTAGCCCAGGCTGGTCTCGAACTCGCACCAACCCTCCTGCCTCAGCCTCCCAAGTGCTGGGATTACAGGCGTGTGCCACCACGCCCGGCTATGTATAACCTTCTTGATAGCCATTCTTTCTGATGTGACATGAAATCTCAGTGTTGTGCTTCTCAAATGACCAATGATGTTGAACATTTTTAAATATTTTTATTATTCATTTATATTTCTTCATCTGAGAAGTGTGCATTCATCTCAGATGCCCAATTTTGGAATGGGGCTTTGCACTTGAGGGATCTGATTTTTAAAAATTCTTTATAATATCTAGACGGAAGTCGTTTTGCCTTAGGAGCACATGGATAAATATTTCTCTGAACTTGTGAGGGTTTTTCACTCTGTTGGTGATTTCTTTTGATGGACAAAATTTTTTTTAAAAATGAGATCCCAGTTGTTGATTCTTTGAAGTATTGCCCATGAAGTTTCATTTTTGTTCATGAACTCATTACCTATCCTTATATCTGTAAGATTTCTCTACCTTTTCCTCCAAAAGATTTATGTTTTCTGTACTAATATTTAAACTTGTTATCTATTTTGACTTTAATTTACTGCATGGTGATAGAAATGATCTAGTTTTATTTTTTCGTGTGTGGAAAGCTGCTTTTTCATCATTTATTAAAGAAGTTTTCTTTCTTCCAGTGAATATGTTTGGCCTCCTTGTCAAAGATAAAGTGGTTTAGTGTGTTTTAGCTGTGCCTTCTAATCTGTTGCACTTATCTTCTCACCTGTTTAAATATTTTTAATCATTTATTTATTACTTTGGCACAGGGTCTCACTATACAGCTGAGACTGGTAGCTACCCACTTGTCTCTGCCTCCCCAGTATTTGAATTACAGGCATATGATACCATGCCTGATTTCAGTGTGGTATGCCTGGTTCTGGTGCAGGACCAGAAAGAAGTATCGGGTATTCAACCTGGGTCTCTGTGCTTGTGAGGCAGGTACTTAGACTATGGAACTATCTTCTCAGCTCTTGTTTTGGTCTGTTTTTTTTTTTTTTCCCTTTCTCGCCAGTGTCTGCTGATTTTATCGCAGTAGTTTTGCAGTGTCATTTCAAGTCAGAGGTTGTGATGCTTCCTGCCTTACCTTTATTGCCTAGAATTGCCTCTGCAAATCTAGATCTTGCCTAGTTCCAGACGAAATTTTAGGCATGTGTTCCCTAGATCTGTGAGGTATGATAATGGTATTTTGACTGGGTTTGCAATAAATCTACACAACAGTTTTGGGAGTATGGTTATTTTCACAACACTGGTTATTCCTACCCATGAGCAAGGAACATCTTTCCATTTTCTGAAATTCTTTTTGACGTCTTCTTTTCAGAATGTTATAATTCTCAATGAATAAATCTTTTATTCCTTTGTTAGATTGATTCCTACATATTACATTATTTGGATATTATCGTGAAGTGTGTGTTTCCCCTAATTTTTCTTTCTGTAAGTTTGTTGCTTGTGTACAGGAATGCTATTGAGTTTTGAATGTTATCTTTGTAGAAAACTGTGATACTGAATTTGGTTATTAAGTCGAGAAGACTTTGGTAGAATTTTGATATCTGAAATGATCATATTTCAGATAAATCCAAACTTTATTTCCCTCTGATTTTAAGCACCATATTTATGCCACAAGATTTTAGTATTTCTGTATTTATATCTTATTATCCTTTACTGTATTAATGGACATTGACAACTGTCTTCTGTCAATTATGTTGTTCATTAGAAGAAAAATCCCTTCTTATTTAAAAAATATTTCTTATATTTTATAGTTTTTTCATATGAGGTATATATACTTCTCTTATAGTTTATCTTATAGTTATAGTCTTTACAAATGTAGTTTGATTTAATAAGATTATGAGTAGAGCTCTTCCAATCAAACATCTAAATACGTTTTTTCATGTTTTGGATTTGCTGATTTTTGTGTGCCAAAATTGTCATATAGTCACCTATCACATTTTATTACTACTCAGAGTTGTTCATTTTGCTCTCTTGTTTTTTTTTTTGGCAGGAAATTAGATCACTTTCTCTCTCTTTCCCTTTGTCTTTTAGGGACAGGGTCTTGCTATGCAATTCAGATTTCAGGCTGGTCTTGAGCTCACTTTGTGGCCTAGGCTGGTCTCAAACTCTCAACAGTCCTCCCAACTAAGCCTCTCCAGTGCTGTGATTACAGGTGTGTGCAACCATTCTCAGCTCTGCATGATAATTTTCTTGCTTGCTTTTCTATTTTGAGTACTTTTCTTGTGTTTTTTTTTTTTTTTTTTTTAAGAACTGGGGATGAATTCAGGTCCTTGCACTTGCCAGGCAAGCACTTACTCTACTCAGCTATTTCCCTAGCCCCTCTTTTCTTGTCTTTACTCATCATGTTGACCAGAAACTTCAGAGGAATGTCAACGAATTCAATTGAAAACATATTGTTTTTGTTTTATCTCTGACTTTAATAGAAATGCCTCTACTATTTTCACTGTTAAGAATACTGACTTTTCCCCCATTAGTCTGAATCATATCAAGACATTTTTATTCATGATACAGAGGCAGATAGGTTACACTAAATGCCTTTTTATTACCTTTAAAAATAGACACATGTTTTTCACCTATTGATTGATCGGTGTAGTATTGGATTTCCTAAGTCGATTATCCTTGTTTTCCCAGAATAAAATCAACGTGGTTATGTTGTAATGCTAGATTTGATTTGCTAGTTTTAATTAAGAATTTTTTCCATTGTGTTCTCAAATGAGATTGCTTTATAGTTAGCATGTGGGGGGTGCATATTCACAGTATAAAATTTGATTAGTTTTCACAATTAAGGTTATCTTAGCTGCGTAAAATTAACAGTAAGAATTTCCTTCTCATTCTCTGTAATGGTTTTAATGACAAGGCAATTATATGTTCTTTGAGTTTGCTTTGAAAGTGAACTTGGTCTGGTGCTATACAAAAAAGTTAGATCTCTGTTAATAATTTCCTCTGTATAAACTTGCTAAAAGCTACCTGACACTCTCAATATTATGACAACACATATTTTATTGTTTAGCATCTACTTTTTCTATCAGCTCTGTTGGGAGACTGCTACAATATCTGTTATAGCTCTGGTTTTATCTTTTTTTTGGTTCAGTGTTTGAGACAGAAGGTTGACTCTGCTTGACTTCCAAATAGTGGTTCTCAACCTTTCTAATGCCGTGACCCTGCAATATAGTTCCTCATGTTGTGGTGACCCAAAAACAAAAAATAATTTTAGTGGCTACTTCAAAACTGTAATTTTGCTACAGTTATGATTTTTGATGGCTTTAGGCAACCCCTGTGTTTTGGTTGTTCAACCCCCGCCGAGGTCCCAACCCACAGATTGAGAACCCCTGAAACTTTAGATGGAGTGCGGAGACCTAGGACAGAGAAAGTGGGAGCACCCCTGGGGTGTGTCAGCAGGTAATTTGCCTTTGTTAGTGACTGGTGCTGAATGTCTCTGAGCAAAATACACTTCAGCATTATCCTGACCAGAGTGAGAGAGATGGTGAGTGTTTCACGCCCTCTTATTGGTTTAGGGTTACTCCAGGGGAGGGAAATTGATTCTCTAGCAGTTCTGAACTGTTTCATCTGCAACCAGCAAGAGTTCTAGTAGAGACAGACAGCATTTTATTTCCCTGTCCTGCCAGTTTCAAATATAGAAAGCTATAATCGAGGCCCAAATAAGAATGAGGACAAATCGTATTTTCTGCTAGTGTTCACAAATTGGTATAACTGTGTCATGTTTTGTATACATAATTCATCCATCCATTTATGTTATGGTTTGTGCCTCGTTGTTGTCCTAAAGCCTCTTGCAGTCCTTCTGGGGTGGCTTCTGGAGTTTGTGAATGATTCTTGATCCAAGGCTGGGATAGCAGTTGTGAGGGCTACACCCTGGCATTGGGGTGGATAATTTGCATTATGGTGTAAGAAGGGGAGAGAAGTCAGTTAGCTGCCTCCACTGCTGCCATTCCCTTTGCTCTTTGCTCTATGTCCTGCCACCCTGTGCCACGCTACTGTGGAGCTAGCTGAGCATGAACTGAAACCTCTTATGAGCTAAATAAACCTTTCCTTTCCTTCAGCAGACAAAGCACCTGTTTAGGCAAGTGCAGGGGCCAGGGTTTGATCCCTGTTATCACAGGCCCCACTGGCCCTGGCCCCTGGCAGCCTGAGTGGGCCACATAATCTGGGCATGGTGACACTAGCCTGGAATCCCAGCACTGGGGAGGCTGAAACAGGAGGATCACTGTGAGCCTAAGCTGCATAGGGAGACCCTGCACAAAATACAAAACAAAACAATCTAAAAATAAATAAACAAGCAAACAAACAAACGAATAAATAAAGCTTTCCTTAAATTTGGCTCTCAGGTATTTTTTCCCAGCAATGAGAGAAGAGTAACTGAGATAATTTATTTAGTGAGGCTTAGTGAGGCTTCTCTCTCTCTCTCTCTCTCTCTCTCTCTCTCTCTCTCTCTCTCTCTCTCTCTCTCTCCCCCTCTCTTTCTTTCTTTCTTTCTCCAGACTGGGAACTCAGCACCTGGTGCTTGCCAGGCAAACAATTATTCCTTGAGCTCTATCCTCAGTTCTCGCTATGCATTTATTGAATAACGTTTGCTTTCACATAAAAACGATTGTTACATCTTACATAATTCTGGGGTCTTAATCCTTTCTCTGAAGGCTTTTGTAAGTTCTTCACTGACTTTATTATCAAAACCATACTCTTTCTGCTAATCATTGTTTTTAGTGATCCATCTATTTTGTGAATCATTTTTCTCATTACTAAAAGGCATTCTTGTGTTTTTTAAGTAATAGTTTACTTTACCAATAAAATATTAAGGACCTGTGAGATAGCTCAGCAGACTGTCTGCTTAGGCAAGCACAGGCATCATGTTAGCTCCCAAGTACAGCATGCCACACAGGCCTCTTCCCTGGGGTGGGGAGTAAACCAGAGACCAAATCCAGGCGTGGTGGCGCATGCCTGTAATCCCAGCACTGGGTAGGCTGAAAATAGGAGGATCACTAGCCGTCTGAGCTGCATAGTGAGACCCTGTATCAAATACATGAGGTAAAAAATCATCTAACCATGAAATATGAAACTTTCAATACTTTTTGAAAGTTCTAATAGGATTATGTTAAAGAGTAAAAAAAATTTTTTTTCAAAACAAGCTAATGGGAGAATAACAATAATATATTGCATATTGTTATATATGTATAGGTATGGATTATTGTCCAAGGAATATTACAGTCTTATCACAAACCTTTCTTTTCAATGGACTAAGATAACTACCTTAGCAATGTGTTTTCAGATCCATAGGATATCTATGAATTGTGTCTCTCAGTTGTATGGATAGGATTTTCATCATATTCACATGGAGTGAGCCATAATAACTCCATTATGGCTTGGCACAGCAGTGCACACACCTATAATTTCAGTTATTGAGAGGCTGAGGCTGGAGGATTTTAAGTTCAAAGCTTCAACTTACTGAGATCTTTTCTCAAAATAAAGTATGATAAAATAATAAAATAGTGCTTGGGGTATGGCTTAGTGGTTTTGTACTTGCTAAGTGTAGGTGGGGTCTTGGGTTTGAGCTCTAGCACCATGAAAAACTAAGCACACAACTGAGCTCTTTTTTTTTTTTTTTTTTTTTTTTTGCGGGACCGGGGTTTGAACTCATGACCTTGCACTTGCCATGCAGGCACTTGTGCCATGGAGCTATCTCCCCAGCCCTCTTTTTTTGTCTTTTTGAGACAGGGTCTCACTATGCAGTTCAGGCTGGCCTTGGGATCACTTTTGTGGCCCAGGCTTGTCTCAAACTCACACCGATTCTCCTGCCATATATATATATATATGTTTTCCTTTTCTGCTTTCCCCTTAACCCTAATCAAAATTTTTCTTTTGCTTAAACAGCTTTCTCCAATTCACAATGTCTATTGTGCAGTTTGCATGCTTGTTTAACTTCCCATACTAGTGAGGCTACACAGTGTTTATATATGTCAGTCTAATATTTTGACCTGTGAGCATGGTCTTGAGTTGCATTCCTTTACTCACAAAAGTCTCCATTTTAACTTTCTTTATACCTGACTCATACACCTTTATATAAAAATTCATCTTTTATCTGTTCCACAGTTAATGTGTATTTGAGTTATTTCCAAGACTTAGCCATGATAAATTGTGCTGCCATAAACATCAAGGCACATATATCTCTGTGGTATAATGTCTTTAGTTCTTCTGGAAAAATATCCAGAAGGAAGATAGCTGGCTCAAAAGAGACGCATTTTAATGAGATCTCTACACTGATTTCCAGAGTGGTCATACCAGTCTCAACTCTTATAAGCAGAGAAGAAGTGCTCCTTTCATTCCTACAGCTCCACCAGCATTTGCTATTGATTGATTTCTTTGTAATAACCATTCTTTCTAGGGTAAGATGGAACCACAGCGTTGTTTTATTTTGTAGGGAATATATTTTCCCCCTTTGTCAAGGACAAGGTGGCTGAGTATGTTTGTTGCTGTGTCTGTAACTTCAAATCTGTTTCACTGCTCTCTGGATATGTCTGGATCTTTTTTTTTCTTGCCAGTACCACGCTGATTTTATCACAGTAGCTTTGTAGTATAGTTTCATGCCAGGGATTGTGATGCCTCCTGCCTTTCCTTTGTTGCACAGAATTTCTTTTGCTGTTCTAGGTCTCTTTAGTTCCAATGAACTTTACATTTTTTTTCTAATTTGATGAGGTATGTTCATAGTATTTTAATTTGGATGGCATTAAATCTGTGTAATATTTTTAGAAGTCTGGCCATTTTCACAGTGTTTCTTCCTATTCATGAACAGGAGGTATTATTTTCATTTTCTGATATCTTCCTGGATCTTCTTTTCTAGAGTACTATACTTTTCAAATTGTGAGTCTTTTGCTAGATTGATTTCTGAATGTTTCATTGTTTTGGATGCTATTATGAAGGATGTGGTTTATGAATTTCTCTCTGAATTTGTTGCCTGTATACAGGAATGTTACTGATGATTGAATGTTGCCTTTGGGTCCATCTACACTACCAAATTTGTTCATTAATTTCCAACTGTTTTTGCTGGAATTTTTGAGGTCTTCTATGCAGAATAACATGTCATCTGCAAATAAAGATAATTTGTCTTCTTCCTTTCCCTTTTCTTATTCCTCTTATTTTGTTCTCTTATCTAATGGCTATGGCTATTGTTTCCAGAACTAGATTGAGTCATAGCAGTGTGAGTGGACATACTTATCTTGTTCTTGATTTTCAAATGAAGGTTTTCTGATTTTGATCATTTAGGTTATGTTAGCTAATTAGAACTTTTAAGTGTTTTCCTATTTCTAAAATTAATGTATGCATAGGTCTTTATTGCTCTGTGCATCTAGTTTGGTCACCTTCTTTATTGTCTTATGTTGTTCTGTACATTCCTGAAGATCTTCTGATGTCTGATTATACAAATAATGATTAAAATGATTAACAAGAATACATTTTAGCAGACATTTACTTTCCTATCAACTATTTAGATTGGTGGTTGTGAATTTCCAGAGAGCATAGTCTTTTTTTTTCTCCCTGAAATGGGAACTGAACACAAGAACATCAAGCTGAGCTGTATCCTTTTATCTCTCACTGATTCTCTAAATTTTCCAAGTGGGGACCAACTTTGTGATCCGCCTCAGCCTCTCAATGTGTTGGGATTACTGGTATATACCACCAAACCTAGTAAAGAATGCCACTCTTGAAATGTGTGGAAATATATGACATCAATTTGAAAATCTCTAAGTTAGTAAATAAACTACTGTGTACATTGCCACAGATTTACAAAACAAAGAATATTTTCATTTTTCTGAAGTCTGACAGAAAGTAGGACAGTAGTATAAACTGTAGAAATTTGGCACTATTGATACTTGGTATAGGGGTCTTTACTTTCTTGCCTCCCTGTAGATTGATAGGGACTGCTCCTTGGATAGGCTTCCAGAGCCAGTGTGGCCCTCAGGCCTCATCAGCACTGCCCAGGCATGCCAGGATCACTTGGAAAGTTTGAATGCTGTCAGGTGGCAAGTCTCCACTTCCTCTATGTGTTGCTCTTCCTCCTAGACCCATGGACACAAGTGCTGTGATTACATTTGCTGTCTAAGAAGTCCTGACCACTTTTTGATTTCCAGTGTTGATTTTACTTAAAACAGATAGGCTCCTGACTCCAGGAGGATTTCCCTAGCTTCACTTGCCCTCCAGCAGGATTAGTACCACAGTTTGAAAATATTCATTTACTTCTTGTGACTAAGTCCTGTGCTTGCAAGGTAGAGTTTATACTCTGAGTTTTATCAAGGTTTTATCATTCTTGCTACTATATGAAAATATATTTATTTATTTGTTTGTTTATTCAGTGCCAGGTCTTGCTAAGCAGCTCAGACTCATAGTGATCCTCCTGTCTCAGCCTCCCCAGCACTAGACTATGGGCATGTGCTACCATGCCTGGTTTCCATGGCTGTTTTGGTGCACAGGTTCCCAGAGCTGGCATGGCATGTTGTACCAGGGACCGAACCTGGGTTCTTGTGCTTGCCAGGTAAGTGCTTAAACTGCTGAACTATCTCCCTAGACCCTCTTGCTAATATTTTTATAGATACCATAAGAATGTAGTCTTTCTTGGCTTTAGTATGGTTGGAAAAATATTAAATAATTTTATTTTCATGCATTTTGTTGAGATGTTTTTGATTCAGTGCTTTCTTTTACAAATTACATAACTTTGATGTTTATGATTTCCAGGAATTAATTATATGGCCACTTAGGCAATTTTGAGCAGCATATATTCAATATGACATAAAGGAGGAAGGAAGCTTTGTTATTGGGTTTCTTCTAGGAGCCAAGGACTGCCAGGCCAAAGTTCTGTAAACCTCAGTTGTTATAATGTAAGAATTGATTACTTCTGACAGTGGAATACACAGGGACTCAGAATGTTTATTTTGTTCTTCATCATGTAGCTTATTGGTGACAGAACTTGGATAGAACATAGATTTGCCTGGTTTCTTACTTCATAATCTTTTTTTCAATATTTCACTACTGTTTATAATGAATTTATCGACCAACCATAATTCTTCTACTGCATAATTAATATGAACTTGATGAAGTAATCATTAATGACTTATTTGAATGCTATTTAAAAAATATTAAGTTATTTAGATTCTTAATGAGAAATACTATTCTAATTATTTCTTTGAGTCCACTACCTAACATATTAATAATGTTAAATTAACTGAGTAATGTTAATTATTTTAAATTTTTTAGTGAAAGTTTTAAGCTCTGTTCTCATAAAAAGTTGTAAGCATATAAATGTTTTATATAGTTTCAGAGTCTTCAAGAACTTTTCCGTGGTTGGTCAGTGGGGCCCAGGATAAAGTCTTGTGTTTGGAGAGAGAGAGATGATCACATTTGATCAGCGCTTCTTGTGTGCTTTCTTGAGACTAATGTTTAATAATGCATGAGGCTCTCTCTCAATTTAAGAGATGCTCTTGGGTTCTGGCAGCTAATAAGAATAAGACTTCCTAAGAACTCCTCTTCAAAATGCATTACTTACTATGCTTTGCCTTTTTGAGATAGTTTACATATGTCTATATTTATATTATATGTAATATATAGTTGTGTGGCATACATTTTCTATTTCATCAGCTATACTTTTCACTTCTTTTTCATAGTTTTCCAAGTTCCATGGCCTTTCCTTAAGGATTCCTCTTAAGGTAAGCTAGAACCTGTGCCATCATGATCCTTGAAGCTTACATCTTAAATTATAGTTTAATTTGATGACCTCACATGTAGCTCTCTATGACCTCATAATTTATTTATTTGCTTGAATTTCTGTAGAAAATAATTTCAAGAGCCCAGGTGTTTGTACACTAATTTCCCATGGGTTGGAAAAATTTAATGTTTTTCGTGTATGTATCTGGATTTTTAAAAACTTGTGAGTAGACCTTACAATGGAAGCTTTCTTTAAGTTGTTTTTGGCAATACATGATTAAAAAGTATCTTCATTGGAGAAGAGTAATAATATTGATCATTATTCTATGCATTTGTGAATCAGGTTATGTAGGTGCCAGTAAAATATTATTCCTCAGTAAAACTTCTTTAATATACTAAAATATTGCAGGTACATCCATAGAGTGTTGATAGATTATTAAATGAATCTGTTGTTTCCCTGTTTCTTTAAATGTCAAATAGCAGCTTTGGAGAATAGTAACTATATGGTAAGAATTTATGAGATCACTTTCTGTATCCAAATCTTAGGTTTGTAACATATGTAACAAGATCTGAATTCAAACAAAATGAAAACCTGACTTGCCATAAACCAGCCCCGGGACAAACACAGTCTTAGCTTGTTTGTTTAGATGGACAGTACTTACACATATACCCAGTTAGCGGTCAATACATGAAATTGGGCACTTTTGCTCACATTTAAGGTTCTTATTTTAAAAAATCAGAACATCTGGTGTCAGGAAGCCCAGATTTTTCACTGGAGTGAATCATAGTTCTCTTTTTTCACTTCTCCTATAAAAGAGACTGAATTTCAACAGCCGTGTATCGTTGCATGTCTATTATTCTATAAGGAGGAAGAGAGAAGATTTCTTGTACTTATATCTTATAAAAGAGGGAAAATGAGAAGCTGAAGAGGGTAGTATATATGAGAGAAAGCGTATTTATTTCTAAAAGTGAATATCATTTTTATTTTGAATATGTAAAACGTGTCTTTGTCTAAAAAATGTAACTTAAATCATCATTCTGTAAGGAGCCAAATTAAGAAATGTAATCAATAAATGGCAAACTTGTTAGATGAGACAATGATCTGATCAAAGAATACAATATATTCATTGAGTTTATTTGTGGATTCAATAAAAAGTGTAAGTTAAACTATTGTAAAATTTTGTATTACCTCCAAAAATTGCCTTGGCATCAGAGACTTTATTATTGTTGATGAATTTATAAAATACTATGTATTAAAGACAGAAGAAATTATGTTTTCTAGAGGCTGGCAAGATGGTTCAGTGGTCTAAAGCACCTGCTTAGGAAAGCTTAGGCAATGGCAGTGACCGCAGTTTGATCCCCAGCACCACATGCTGCGCCAGCCCTACCCCCAGAGCAGGCTGAACCAACCATAATACAAAAAAAAAAAAAAAAAAAAAAAAAAAAAAAAAAAAAAAAAAAAAAAAAAAAGAAAGAAATTATGTTTTCTAATTCTAAAATGTTACGTTTCTAATTTCAGAAAAAATTAATTAAATTAGTACACTTGATCTAACCAAAATATAAATTCAGAATACTGAAGAAACAACTGAGAATCTAATGCATAAGCAGGAGAAAATATTGAAATATTTAAGTCAGCTAGTGAAAGTTCATCTCTACGTTTAGAAAAACCAGCTAGCTATATTTACATAAATGAAAATATAAATGAGACTGAACTTTTGAATATAAAGTTTGGAGAGACACAACCTCAGAAAACACCTCTCTGTGTTGAGGAGTCTTGAAATACTTAATGAAGCTTACCAAGAGTTATTGGCATGACCGTAGGTATATGACCTTCATGAAAATGCTGATAATGTCAGACTCCTGAGAGGAAACATCTTAGTCACTAAAATTTGGAGGGACACATTGCAATTTGTCATGAATGTTTTGTGCTATAAATTACTTATTTTTTCTTTTATATATTTGGCACAAGGACCACAGGATCTTAATGCTCAAATGGGACTCTTAGTGATCCTTCCTGTGTTTTAGCCTCGTAAGTGCTAGGATTGCAGGCACATGCCACCATGCCTAATCTCAAATGTCATCTCAGTGTGTCCTGGAGGGGAAGGAGAGACAGCACAGAACACTGGGGATAGAACACCAGTCCCTATTAATTCACTGAGCTATCTTGCTGTCCCTTCATGACTTACATTTATTTATTTATTTATTTATTTATTTATTTATTTATTTATCTTTTTGAGGCAGGGTCTCGATGTGCAGTTCAGGCTGGCCTTGAGCTCAGTTTTGTAGCCCAGGCTGGTCTCAACTCACACTGACCCTCCTGCCTCAGCCTCCCGAGTGCTGGGATTACAGGCGTGGGCCACCACACCCAGCTTTACTTTTTATTTTTTATTTTATTTTATTTTAATTTTAATTTAATTTTTTCAAGCTTTACTTTTTAAATGATTAAAAAAAAAATAGAACCTATCTGTTGGAGTAGACGCTGCTGCAAGCTGAACATGGCTTGAAATGTGAGTCACTATATGTTCTACCAGATGTTTTGGAAGTATAATTCAGGGTTTATCATGATATGTGGCGAGACAGTGGCAGGATATGTGTATCATGTAGAGCCTGGGTGACTTCATTGTCTCACTTGAACTTGATGAAGACTTTTTAGTTCTTTTTTTTTTTTTTTTAGGAGTTGAAAGAAATTGACTTGCTTGTGTCACTTTGGAAAATTCTTATTTTAGCTCATCAAAGACTAAGAGAAGACAGGCCTTGGCCTTTTGGTCATTGGTAAAATTCATCTACATATTGTGAAAGCATCTTCACAAATGATTACAGGTGACTTCATGTGCCATTGAAAATAAAATGATATATTTTCAAAGGTCACCTAACGAGGGATATTGAGTAACAGTCTCCTGATGTGAGGGGTTTCCAGAAGGAATAATTGTGACTTAAACTACTCTCCCAAATACTAAGCTGAGACAGAATTCAAGAAAATATTCTCTGATTTTCAGGTTTATAAAGGTGACATAGCATTCAGTTCTAATAAAATTAAGTTCTTAATTTAAATCATGAGAATAAAGAGCCTCAAATGAAAATGTCTGAATGGCAGAAATATGTTTCTGAAAATTGAATCAAAATTCAAAAATAGCAGAAGTTTACAAATAAATTTGTGTGGTAGTTTTCTTAATGGCAGTCATTTTGTGCAAATATTGTACGTTTTGATATATTTGTTTATCAGTCACAATTTTCTTTTCTGAATAAAACTAAACAACTTCCCACGAAATGTTTGAAGGTGGAAATCTAATGCACATAAGACAGAACACAGCAAAGGTGTCATGTATCAAAAGGTATAAATTTTACAATTTTTTTGAGATAGTCTTGCTATAGAATCCAGGGTGACCGTGAACTCACGGAAATCCTCCTGCTTCATCCTCTTGTGTACTGGGATTACTGGTATATGCAACTACACCAGGATAAGTTTTGAAGTTCTAAGTCAAAGGAACAATGTAATGAAAAAACAAATAGTTAATGACTTATTTCTTTTTTTTTTTTTTTTGTGGGACCAGGGAGTTAATGACTTATTTCTTATGTGCATTTCTAATCTGTAGTTTAAAGTACAGTTTCTAATATGTCATAATTTGATAAACATTAAAATGTATTTTTATTTATTTGAGGTTTTAGAGTCTCTAATTTATTGTTTGCAGTTACTCTCTTGTCCCTGGGACATGACACTGACACCTACAAATTAGAATGGGAGCTTTCAGTTTGTGGAAGTTGCAGCTCAGAGGTGGCTGGCTCCAAAGCAGAGTGGCAGGGCAGGAAGGCAGGGAAAGAAAGGAACAGTCCATGGCAGGGTGGTCGGAAGCAGAGAGTGAGAACAACGGAGGAGGGGGAGATGGCTCTCCCTCCTGTCAGCCTGTGACCTGCCTCCTCTGACCAAGCTTCATCTCCCAGCACATTTAGCTAAAAACTCCTTAGTGTCTTAGTCCATTGAGGAGCACAAAACATCTATGATCTAGACACCTCCTCATCTCTCACCTACAGGTGCATGAAATTTTGGCTGGCGATATAGTTCAGTGGCACAAGTGCCTGCCTGATAAGTACAGGGTCCTGAGTTCAATCCCTGGTACTGGAAAAGAAAAAAAAGTCGTAACACATGCTATTTATGCTTTTGAGCCATGAGCACTTGAATTTGATACCTTTGTCTCATTGTTTGAAGTTCTGCCATCGCCCTCTAACTGCCTTTAAAATAATGACTAGAAGTTGATGCTGATTGACTTGCTTGAATGGGCACAGCCTGATTATTATATTTGGCATGACAGTGGCCTTTGGCTGGGTAGTGACTCTGTCTTCATTTACTTTTCCCTAGAATTGTTAAAATAGATGATGTTCCTTTCAAAATGCTGCTTGTACTAAGTAATTTGAACTGACTTGAATAAAATATAACTAAATTTTGTATCTCTAGGAGATAATTTTTGCTTTAGAAAATGATCAAGTATATATAAATATATATAGTCAAAGATTACTGTATTTAATGATCATGTTTAAAAATAGTGATTTGATATTCTTGATGAGATTATAAACTTCATGAACACAGCAGTTTTTAAATCATGTTAACAGATATACTCTATGCATTAAAATGTCTACTATAAAGGCTAGAGATATAGCTCAGTGGTACAGCTCCTGCCTGGCATGTGTAAGATCTTGAGTTTGATTCCTGGTACCAAAATAAAAAAGTTCATAAGATGCCTATTATATAGTGAGGATTTAACAAATATCTGTTGTTATATTATGTTAGGGATAACTGAAACAAAATTTAGTATTTAAATAATATATACTAGTCAGAGGAGGCTAAATTATGTTTCTGGAAGCAATGTTCAGATCTTAGTGACTTTATATATAAAAGTTTATTTATTCCTCCTGAAATGTCATCAAGGTTAGAGGGCTATGCACCTGGGTTGATGGAAGATTCACAGTCTTCTAATAGTGATAGAAATGCCATCTGAAAGCCTGGTGTGATGGCTCATGCCTGTACTCCCAGTACTCGGGAGGCTGAGGCAGGAGGATTGGTGTGAGTTCGAGACCAGCCTGGGCTACAAAAGTGAGCTCAAGGCCAGTCTCAACTGCATAGTGAGACCCTGTCTCAAAAAGACAAAAAAAATGTCATCTGGAATATTGATATCCACTCAGATATGGCAAAAGAGAGTAGGTAAAAATGTATAGGCTTTTCTGTACTCATTTCTTTGGTTAGAAATAGTTTCATATCTTTACCTAGATACAAAGAGGTTGGGAAGCATGGAAAGTAAATAGATTATTTAACGAACATTACTATTTGCCACAAGATGGTAATCTGGCAATTATTACCTAAAACTTCTGTTTCTAGGTCCTAGAACTATTGTCAGACACTTTGGTACAAATTACTGGATATGAAAAAAATTATACTGTGTGGGAGAACCAGGAGGATGGCTTCTATGTAGGACATATACTTCTGTCTCCATAAATTCAGAGACTTAAAGGATGATTTAAAGAGCAGCTACTCCAAGGGCAGCTTTGATTGACAGTATCACATGGGTGACAGGTTCTAACACAGACAGTGGCTCATGTTGCAGCCCAGGAGTGGGTCTCAAAAGTAGATCTGGAAGGGAGTTCTGATGAATTGTCCCCTTGCTTCTCAAGAAAGTTTCTTCTTTCTGTTCTGAAATAAAGACCTCACAGGTAGGAGCTACAAATTTTATACCTAGTTGTATAACATCTTCTTGGTCTGGCCAAGGATGCTGGGACTATCTTTCACACAGATGATGGTCTTGGGGTCCTTCTCCATCTTTCTTCCAGAGCAGTAAAATACTCCTGGAGCTAATCCTTCTTGCACAGACTTACCAAGGACTTTCCTTCTTAAAGAGAAACCTGATGCCAACTGCGAAGCCAGTAACACTGTTACCTTTTTGCATGTTTTCATGAGGGTACTCAAGATTCTGAGAAATCCTCCATATTTCTATTTCTGGGTAAGTCTGTTGATTGAATACAGCCTATGTTGTCTCTAGGCTATTATTCCTACATTTATATGCATGGTTTGCAATATGATTTATAATCATTTTCTTGGAGGTGTGCAATCAAATCATTTACCTAGTGGATGCTTATTGAGAAACCATACTATGACAAATATGAAGATACCTCATTTATATATCCTCTAATACCTTTCACATTCTTTTATGCAGTAGTCCATCTCTTATGGTTCCCTAAGTAAGCAATGCTCACTTAGGTGTTGAAACTTTTTCATGCATTACTATTCTGGCCTGGAAGGCCTTCTTCCATTTTTTTTTTCCTGGATGGAAGTAGGTTTCAGCAAACAGGTGGGTGGGCCCACACATCCATTCGTTTGCCTGGAAATGCTTATACATATTTCAAAACATAGTCGAATGTGTACAATCTTCCATACTGCTAGATAGAATCGATTATTTTATATTCTGCATATTATGCTGCTACCACTAATTGTATATTATTGTAATATTGTAATACTTGTCTTGTTACTCCAACATGTTATTTTCTGCTCTTAACAACACTTGAAGGTAAGAGGTTCTAATTTTCTTACCTTGGCATGGTCAGTACTTTGATCCCTAGAAGGTTGTAGGTAGTCTATAAATAGCTTGTAGTGCTTTTATCTGGGAGCCCAAAAGAAACTACCTAATGTTTTACAGAAAGCAATGAAAAATCTTTATTCAGATATCACTGTGAAAGAAGACAGAAACAAAGCCAAGTTTATCCATTTGTTGAACCATTTACCGATTTAACTACCCCAATGGTTAAGAGGAAGCATAGGATGATTTGAACCCAGAGAATAGGAATTTACTGAAAGAGTTAGAATTAATGGACTCATCAGAGGTAGAATGGTTGCGACATGGCTGAATTCCACAAGTATGGAGTAAGAGGAAGAGTAACTAAAAAAGATTTTGTTATATCTGGCTTTGACAAGCTGGGCGTGGTGGCACATGCCTATAATCCCAGCACTTGGGAGGCTGAGGCAGGAGGACTGGTGCCAGTGCAAGACTGGCTTGGGCTACAAAAGTGAGTTCAAGGCCAGCCTGAACTGCATAGTGAGACCCCTGTCTCAGAAACACACATACACACACACACACACACAAAATTATCTGGCTTGGACAAACGGTGAGATGGTGATGTCATTGAGACAGACAATATCAGATCAGAATATATGAAAAAAGAGGAAAAAGGAGTAAGACGGACATGCTAATTGGTACATGCCTATCTAAATTTCAGAATTTGGCACTTCTCTCTGGTAAAAGAGACTAAGTGTTCAAAATAGTGAGGACAACTTTTATCTGGAGGCTCAAAAATCACTGTAGCTCTAGAAAACTCCTGTGAAAGACTGGATGAAGTCTTCCTCAGAAATGCAAGAGGAAGGGAATAAAACTACATGAATGAATGATTTGCTGAATAATCCTTAAACTTCTCTCTGCATGAATTTGATACATAAACAGTTGGGTATGAAGGCATAGCCTACAACTGCAAATTATTCAAGGCAATTGAGCCTCTAAATAGAGAGTACTAATTCCATTTCAGTGATGCTATAACTGAGCTAATTACTGTCCCTAAAGAATAATGATCATTGAATTAATTGGGAGTGAAATTATTAACTTTACAGCAATGGCATTCCTGAAATGGTGATCTAGAAATTTTATCCATGTGTTGCAAGATTGCAAAATAGTGTTCTCAGATATTTTTCAGTTTTGTCCTAAAACAACTGTAAAAAGCTAGTACACCAAACTGGTGTCCTTTTCCTTGGACCAAAAGTCTTAGTCTTCCCGATGACAGGATTTCAGGGTAGTGTTTCTTACATCGTCAGGGTCATAGATACAAAGTTTCAAAGAAAATGTTTCCTTTGACACACGCTATTTGCTCTGGGAAAGTTGATCTTCCTATTGAGAGTTTTCTCAGAGGGAAATTTTGGGAAAAATGAATTTAAAAGGAATGTACTTGTTAGAACAGGGAGTTGAGAAACAAAACCATACATTATTTATTTAGAGTACTCTTTCATATAAAGCAGAGACAAAACAAACTAAAATCAGGCATTGTAAGATTTAAAAAGCTAACCTAAAATCAACTCTTCAAAGTCTGGAGTTTTGTGATAATTAGTACAACAACAAAAAATACGTGATAGATCTGCAAATCAAATAATAAATAGGTTATCTATTATGGTTTGAATATGATTTAATTGTGCTTTCCCCAAAGCTCATGAGAGTTAAAGCTTGGACCTTTTGTAGGGGAGGGTGGGGGAGCAGTATTGAGAGGCTGTGGAGCCTTTTATGGGTAGGACTCAATGGGAGGTTGTTTGGTCACTGGGAACATGGTCTTAGAAGGTAGCTTTTGAGGGACTCCTTAATTTCTTTTTAGAACGTAGTTATAAAAAATGCAAAACTGTTCCTTCTGTCTCTCTTGTCTGAGAGGTGGTCACCTGCTTAATTCTATACCTGTTCCACCCCCTAAGGAGATGCTGCAAAGAGGCAGCCCTTGTTGAGCCTGCACTATGCCTTCCAGATTTTCAGGCCCACCCTCCCCCTACAAATGGTAAGCTAACTAAATCTCTTTTTCATGAATGATCTATGACAGTGATTTCAGTATAGTGTGAGTAGCTGACTCATGCAGATACAAAGCACATCAAACAAAATTTGAAGAGGCTGAAGACCTACTGTGGGTCTCAGTGAAACCAAGACTCCTCTTATTTCTATTGCTATAGGAGCAAAGAAGAGATGACAAATAGGTTCTTCTGTATGCTTTTTTTTTTTTCTTTCTGAGACACGGTCTCACTATGCAGTTCAGGCTGGCCTTGAACTCACTTTTGTGGCCCGGGCTAGTCTCAAACTCACACC
Organism: Myocastor coypus; assembly: GCA_004027025.1. NCBI lineage: Eukaryota > Metazoa > Chordata > Mammalia > Rodentia > Myocastoridae > Myocastor > Myocastor coypus. Next base: position 28,423 of record PVJA010014624.1, on the reverse strand, counting down.
AATCCTCCTGCCTCAGCCTTCCAAGTGCTGGGATTACAGGCATGCGCAACCACGCCTGGTTTGTACTCTTAAATATATCAATATGCACGAACATGTGGCTGGTACTATATGCAATCCTTTCTCTTATTCATTGGCTTAGAGTATAAGAAGTCAATGACACTGTAGACATTTATTTCTACTGTTCAAGCAACTACTCCAAAGAGCCAGCTCACATATTCATCCGATTCCTACAATGAGTTAATGAGCTGAACTCCTCAGGTGAAGCGAATTAGCTCTCAGAGGAGGCTAAAGTCATCATTAAAATAAAGCCCTTACACAGCACCCCCTGTAGCTAGAAGTCTATGCTTTACCCAGAAGAGCGCTTCTGCCCCCATCCCTCCTGCAGAGACTGCACTTGAGATACAGTACACCATAACCTCTTTCTCCTGTATCAGCAAGACGGAGTGGATCCTGTAACTGGAGCCTCTGCTGATGTTTGAGGTAACTCAGGAACATCTAATGTCTACTTTCACTGTAATTTGGGCAGTGTTATCTAGGAAGGTGCTTGGTCAATTAGGTGATAGTGAAATTAAGTCTGTAAGGCAAAGAGGGTGTGTGGCCATTGGCAGTCTGCTGTGAAGCTACAGTGAGCATTCCTGTCTGAGCAGCTGCTGGTGAACTACATCATGTCAGGAATCTATCTATTCCTTACAGGAGATCTGTTTATTAAAGGAAAATATATTTCCAGCTATGATGGACAGATATTATATTTTCAGAGAATGATAAAGAGCACAAAGCTGTTAAACTATGTGATATTAGTGAAATAGTTTTAAATATGATTTTACCCACAGTGCAATGCCATGTTTCCTTGTTTTAATGTTTTTAAAAGTTTAATCAGGTCAGTTTTAAAGTATATTTTTCATCAGTAGTGATGGATTGGTTACTATGATAAAAAGTTTTTTTTTGTTTTTGTGAATGTTTAAATTTTTTTGTTAATAAAATGTTTTCCAAAGCATGCATTCTAATCAGGTTTTCCAACACCACTACAAATTCAAATTTCAGAGCTTAAGCAGCAGCTTTTGTGCTTTGTGAAATTTATGGCCAGGTATACATTTTTCATTGAATGCAGTCCTGCCTATCAACTTGCCAACCCTTACCACTTATTTGGTCCTTCAGTTAATCTAGTCTTTAATGTATGTATGAAGAAAGAATTAGCTTAATGACCACATGGTACTGACCTGGGTACTCAAGATTTCAAGGAGTGCAATGTAATTCTTACATGGAAAACACCTATTTCTTCAAGACAGGTATGTGTCACATATCAGACTGGGATAAGTATTTTATAAAATTTGTTCTGTGTGAGTTCAATTCAGCATTTCTGGAATTATCTTGAGAACTTTTGTTTATTCTGTGAGGCACTGACCTCAGGTCAGTGAGAGTATTGCTCTGTAAGCATGGGTCTGGGATTAATATTTACCTATTGGCAGAGAAAAATCAAAGAATTTCAGAAGCTGAGGTAGAAGGGAGCTCAACAAGGTATCAAGTACAATGGAAAGTTCGTGAAGAGCTGACACTCTGAAGAGAGTTCAGAATTGTTTTAAACCGGAAAACAAGGGTAACCATCTGTAGAGAAACTTCAATTAAAAAGAGGATGGAAGAGAGAAAGGAAGGCGTAATGCTAGAGCTCAGTGAAGAAGATGGGTGAGAGAACGTTTGTACCCGGATGTGAAGGGCTGAATTGCCTGAAGGCCGAGAAGAAAGACCTACAGGAGGGGAAAGTTGGAATATAGAAAATGTGAAGAACTGATGCCCAATGCCTCAGACAACAGCATGTGGGTAAAAAGCAGAAGGATTTTGTTTCTTTTCTGAAGGAAAAGAAGAAAACATTAGTTGCATAAATAACGAAGTGAGGCACATACTTGAGACGGGCTATTTGGAATATGCCTTAGTTTGTTTTCTAAGGATGTCTCAGGCTAGGTTCTTTATAAAGAATAAAGATTTACTTTGGATAATGATTATATAGGTTGAAAGAAATCTAAGAACATCTTGGCTCCCTGCAAAGATTTTATGCTGATCAATTCATGGTAGAAAGTGCAAGGGAAAGCAGATAGAAGAAGAAGAAGAAGAAGAAGAAGAAGAAGAAGAAGAAGAAGAAGAAGAAGAAGAAGAAGAAGAAGAAGAAGAAGAAGAAGAAGAAGAAGAAGAAGAAGAAGAAGAAGAAGAAGAAGAAGAAGAAGAAGAAGAAGAAGAAGAAGAAGAAAAGACACAAATGATGACTGCTCTTGTCCTACAAGAGGGAAAATCCACCCAAAGAGAAAGGTACTGAATTCCCTGAACTACCTAAGGACTTCTTCAGAACACTATCTCCCAACACAATTGGAATGGCAATCGAATTTCATGGTGAGTTTCAGAGAAATGAACCAAATACAAACCATGGAAGAATTATAGAATATATTTTACCATTTAAAAATTACTAGCAGTCAGCATGCAGAGGTGCTATATCCAAGGATGATGCATGGGAGGGATCACGCTTTCTTCTGGAGCTGAAAATTTTTGTTGGTCTTTACCTGTCTGTACCTGCACCTTCATAACCAGCAGCGTCTTCTGATGGCCTCATGCTCTGCGTTGATGGTCTTGCTCTGGTCTCCCTAAGTATTTCCTGGCAACATGTATTTTAAGCCCCTCAAGTCTTCTGTCTTCATGAGTGCATATAACATGCAATGCTACAGTGTACGCTAGTGTGCTAGATGTATGTCTTTGAAAACTATTTCCATCAAAGTTTGTATGTTTCCAAGCTGACTTTGTATTACCACATTTTCTTTCATTTGTTCCTCAAGTTAATTCACTAATTCTTTTTTTTTTTTTAACTTTAAAAACAAGTTTGTACTTGACTTAGGTCTCACTACATAGTTCAGACTCTCAGTGATCCTCCTCTTGCAGCCTCCCCAGGGTGGGGATTTCAGGTGTGAGCCAGCACACCAGTTTCTGGGCTGGCATAGCAGGTGGTACCAGCGTTTGAACTTGACTCCTTACACTTGTCAGGCAGGCGCTTAGACTTCCACAACTCACTAATTCTTTCAAATTAATTTGCACAATTAAATTGATCAGTTTTCCATTTTTAAATTTGCTCCCTTATATTCTCCAAAAGTTTTTAATTAGCTTTACATGTAGCACAGCATGACTTCTGCCAAAATAGAGTAGTAGGACGAGATTTATCCTTCTTCCTGGAACAAAACAACACAAAATTGGGCAAATTGTGAGGCACTACGAAGTTCAAGGCACTGGGCGAAGAAGAAGGAAATATGAGCCATAATAAAGACATAACTAAATTAAAACAAAACTAAAACTGATTGGCATTAGACAAAAACATTAAAATCATTGCCCTTACTGTATTCTGCTTCTTTGGAGTGTTACACTGAGGCACGGAAGCTACAGGAAAACTGAAGTGAAAGTTCTGGAGGTGGAAACTAAAGGGTTTTAACTGTCAACTGAAGCCTATGGGGTGAGATTTATGGAAAATTAGACATTTCACAAACCTCAGAGTGCAAAGCTAGTTTGCAAATGCTCAAAATGAAGAATTGAAAAGGAAAACAGTTGAGGCTATTAGTAAGCTGTATAACATATTCAACTGGTTTAATATATATATATACATATATATATATAATATACATTACATATAAAGTATTTAATATATTATATATTAAGTATTTAATATATGTTATATAAATTATATACATATATAGTATATAGTATATAGTATACTATATATGTATATATAGTATGTATATGTATACAGTATATATATGTATATATGGTATATATGTATATATGTATATATAGTAATATGTATATATATGTATATATACATATATGTATATATATATTTCTCAGAAAAGACAGAAAAGTATTTGAAAAATAATGACCAAAAGAATGAGAAGAAATTACCTAAATCTGAAAAATTTAAGGAAAACTACAAGCTCTCAAATTTGAGAAACTTATAACCCTCCAATTCGACACGTGAAGAAAACTCTCCTAATGCCTAGAATAGTTAAATTGATCAAAGCCAGTTTTAACAATAAAATTTTAATAGGATCCAGAGAAGACACCAAAGTCACGCACACTGAAACAAAGATAAACATGGCAGCAGATTTCTTATCAGAAACCAGGCAAGTGAGAAAACAGTGGAGCAGCGTCTTTAAAGTACTGAAAAAGCTAAAGATTTAACTAGAATTCTACAATTTGTGCCCACTTCACGCCTCTCTTTTTCAGTTTGGATAATCTTATTGCTCTTTCTGAGTTTCTTGAGTTTTTCCTCTCCTCTCTCCAGTGTAATGTTGGGCCACCCGGCCCAACGTATGTATGCATGTTGCCTTGAACTGCTACACTGCACTGGTCTTCCCACTTCAGCCTCCCCAACACCTACAACTACAGGAACATAATTGTGGTGAGGGTTGTTTTTGAACTCAACTCAGGAAAGTCTAAATCAGCCTGCAAATGTAATAGAGCAGACCGCTCCCTTGCTTTATCCTATATATCCCAATACTTTGGAAGGTACAGGGTCTCCACTGTGCTCCTAGCTTCCGTGTACCTACAGTACCATCCTAACAGCTTCATCATTAATTAGTCCAGGACTGATGGAGACCCAGTATAGATTGTTGGAATGACTTTCTGGTGCAGCAACCTGGGGCACTTTTCTTAGTACCTCTCTCCCACCCCATTGGAATCTACTTCTCTAAGCTGTGACTGAGAAAGTACCCCCAGACAGGAAGTGGAGTTGACATTTTGTTTTACCTTGCACATTACCCTTCTTCTTTTTAAAAAAATATTAGTACATATTTGCAATTTGTGAAGTTTGCAGTCGTTACAAGGAGTGGCTCCATGCACATGCTATTGTTTCTTTTTAAAAAAATCTCTTTCCCCAGGGAGGGGAGATAGCTCGGTGATCTAAGTGCCTGCCTGGCAAGTGCAAGGACCTGGGGTTCGGTCTCTGGCACTGCATTCCATTAAGGCTTGGAAATGGACACACTATGCAGGCCCAGAAACCACGTGTGGTGGTGCACATGTGTAATCCCAGTGCTGGGGAGGCTGAGACAGGAAGATCGCTATGAGTCCAATGCAATCTGTTCCAAATAAATAAGATTTTTAAAAAGTCCCTTTCCCCTTCCCTCTCCTGCCCTCGCCCCCCTCTAATTCCCCTATCTCATTTTTCATTCTTGTTGACATTTTATTAAGCTTAGTCCATGTTTTGGCAGATAATGTTTGCACTAATAGATGCTGTTTGGTTCTTGCACATGGCGTCTTTAGTTATTTCCCCTCCCCCCGCCTGCTTGCCCCTCACACTTCTTTCCTTGTGCCCGTCTCTCAAGAGTCGCAGTCTGATATAATCTTCTGTTCAAAAATTGCAAAACCTTCACTCCTACATTTTTTTCATGTCTAGCACTGTTTCTAATGGCCAGGTTGCTTTAGTATAAATGGATGTATCCTAACTAGGGAAGAAATTTCGTTTGGTTTAACTTTCACATCAGGACTCTATGTTGAGAAAGAAAACTTTTATTTTTTCCTCTATAGATATCCAGTCAATCCTGTGTCATTTATTTAAAGACAATTCTAAAGGGCCAGTCAAATAGCTCAGTAAATTAAAGTGCCTTTAAACAGGCACAGAGGCTGGGGGTTCAATCCCTGGGCCTGCTGTGCTGGCCTAGTCCCTGGGGCACACTGAGGTGGCAATTGAGACTGGATGTGGTGGTGCGCAAATCCCAGCTCTGGGGAGGCTGCAAATAGGTGGATCACTACAAGTCCGATCTAGTAGTAAGAACCTGAACACCCTGTAGGCCCTTCCCTAAAAATAAAAATAAAAAATAATTTAAAAAATGAAGACAATTGTTGTCATTGTGTCCAATAGTCTTTGCATACCTTCTTAAAAATAACTGATAGTAAATATTTAAAATTAAATTTTGCTTAAATACAAGCTATGATTTTTATTCTCCTGAGTATAATTAGTATTTCTTTGTACATAAAGATGATAACAGCATTGCATATCAATAATCCCCAAGAGTTAAAATTTAGCTATCTATGTAGGAGTATGGTACAAATCACTGACAAATTCTTATCAATGCTTCAAAATGAGCTACTTTAGTTTTTGCTTTTTCCTCCAGTTACTAATTATAACAATGCAAATCTTTAATTTGAAAACTAATTATTTATAAAATAATTCTTAACTCTTTCTGAAAGGACAGGTCAATGGTTATAAAACTATCACAGATGAGATAAAGATCAATAGAAAATTTCATTGATACTGTTTCCCATTAGTTACCTGAGTAAGTAGGTTCTATGGGCAGCCTCCCAGTGTACCAGGCCCCTTGGCGTTCTTGTCCCTGTAGGGCTCTCCCCTGTAGCACATGGGCTTTTCAGACAATGCAGCGCAAGTATCAGCACGCAGCGGCAAGACCTGAGGGGCCTAAGGGTATGCGTCCTTTCATGTTTTCTTGGGACATGTGCTTTGGGGAGAGCTGCCCTGTGGGTAAGACATACGCTATTGTAGCCTATGGTATCTGAAGCTTCTGGATGTGTACAGGACCCAGGAAGAAAGGAACAAAGGGAGAGAAGGAGGAAAGAAGTGGTGAGGGTCAGGAGCTGGCAGAGATGCCATGGTCAAGACAGTGCTAGGATGCTCACTATCATCACCTGAAGGAAGAAGTCATATTGAGCATTTGGTACTGTTGAGCCCTCATCCTCAGCTACTACATGGAAACATATGAGAAATCCACCAAGAAGGCCCTACTTAAGTATATTCAGTTCATAAAATTATGAGATTCAATAAGAGACTATAAATTTAAGCCACGAAGTCTACGAGTAATGCAATGTGAGCTCACACGTATAATCAGACAGCCGCAGTAATGATTATCACAGGTGGTGCTCATTTGGAAGGAGATTCTTCTTCCCCTTCTTCTTCTTCTTCTTCTTCTTCTTCTTCTTCTTCTTCTTCTTCTTCTTCTTCTTCTTCTTCTTCTTCTTCTTCTTCTTCTTCTTCTTCTTCTTCTTCTTCTTCTTCTTCTTCTTCTTCTTCTTCTTCTTCTTCTTCTTCTTCTTCTTCTTCTTCTTCTTCTTCTTCTTCTTCTTCTTCTTCTTCTTCTTC
>PVJA010014624.1:0-21209 GCA_004027025.1 Myocastor coypus | reverse complement strand
CCCAAATGACAGACTTTCCATGTTATGGTACTGTTAAACACTCATCATTATTAAAAAAAAATTATTTGTGCTCTATGCTTATCAGCATCCATTCACACGCTGGAGTTGAAACGATGTTTTGGTTAAAATTACTCAATAACCTTCACATGATTGAATTGTGGAATTTAGAGATGTTTTTTTAATTGGGCACGGTTTGACTTCAGTAATCAGATCATCACTCCTTTATTTTTAATGATTTTTAACCTCCATTTACATGCAGATCTTAAAAAAAATTCAGTGACTTTTTTGTTATCCACACTTGACTGTACCAGTAGTGACTACAGAAGTGTTAATATTTTTCCACTTGTACCCTTGAGGACTATTGATCTGGGGCTGTGGTTATCATTTTAGGAATCAGCTGCAGCTGGCGACTCACTGATGCCATGGATCCAGCTCTCTCTGTGTTTGCATGCCACCCCATCCTATCGAATTTTCTGTGGAAGTTTTGCCTGCTGGCTGCAGTTCAGAAGCCTCTGTAGCCATGCTTCCTGCCTAGAAGTTTGACTCAGTACTGTTTCCTGCCTTTTCCTACTGTTTCTTACCACCATTTTCTACTTTTTGGGTCTAATGTTTCATGGTGCCATCAGGTAAGAACCACGCAGACACTCTCATGCTCCACAGAGCCGAGCTGAGTTCTTCCTTTTATGCCAGTGAAGAGCCCTTATTGTGTATAGTTTTTAATCACACTTATGATTTAGAAAATATTTTTATCAGTTGCCATCTAACTCTTAAAAATTGTAAAGTATAATACAATACTAATTTTTAAAAAGAAAAAGAAAAAGAAAAGGGGCCCAGAAGACAGCTCAACAGAATAAGCACCTGCCTGCAAAGTGCAAGGTCCCAAGTTCAATCCTGGATACAAAACAAAGCAAAACAAAATAAAACAAAACATGAACAAATTTTCTTTAAGTAATAAATGTTCCTAGTAATATAGGAAATAAGCTTATGTGGTTTATAATTTCTCCCTACTATTCTAGATTAGGTCAGACATTAGTTTAGTGAGCAAACCAGAGATTTCTTTCCAGATAATATAGATGCTCTCCTTTGCTGTCATTTATTTAGTGTAAAGTCTTATGTTACACTTAATATGTGATCCTATATAAGCAGAAAGATAAGACACTACATTTACTTGGAAATCTAAAATGCTGCTCTAAAAATTTCAGAGGCAAGAAAAAAAGGCTGTTGACAAATTCTTATCTACTTTGTAGTGAAAAAGACCCTCTAACCAAGATAAAAAATAGAATCATTTGGCATGTGGGCTGGAGGCGTCAAGAAGTAGTGCCCAAGAGATGACCTGCAGATATGTATTTAAAACAACAGCATTGTGGATCAATTACTGAATATGGCATCACATAATGTATGTTTATTACTGGCATCTGCATTCATGCTTACATTTACATAGAATCATTCACTCAGGAAGTCTAGGAGTCCTCTTTATCAGATCCACTTGAGGTAGGCAGAATTTATGGATTTGGTACAGGGCCTCAGTACACAGCTTAGACTCGTAATGATACTCCTGTTTTCAACTTCCCCAGTGCTAAGATTACGGGCGGGCATCCCCATGTCTAGTTTTGGTGGCCAGCTCAGTGCACCAAGGGCAGGGCCAGTGGGGCATGAAGTACCAGGGGTCCAGCCCAGGCAGGCCCTTGTGCTTGCCTAATCAGGTGCTTAGCTCTCAGCTCTGCTGAGCGATCTCACTGGCCCATATCTCAGAGGTCTTCCCCAAATTTGCTTTGCTACTTTAGCAGAAAATTATCATTTTTTCAGTGGTTTTATCTTTTCATTTACTCAAATTTCTGATAAAGTAAAACATATGCAGGTGCACTCTTACGTTGCCGGCAAGACAAAATATGAGTCAGGGTGCAGAGCCCATACTTGAGGCCCCCAGGAGCATGCACCCCTTGTCATGGACAGATGCCGATTGATGAGGCTTTAGTTTCAGTGTGACACAGTTGTTTCAGAATTCACGTTGGGTTTAATGTTCCCAGAGCTTGATCTGGAAGGCCTAATCACCTCTGTAATGAATTCAAGGAACTCAAATGGTGCCTAGATATTTATATGAGTAAACAAAATGAAAAGCTATATAAGTAACTAGATCATTATAAATGCATTGGAAAGAGGGGTTTAAAAGTGCCTCATTCTTCTATATAAATATTTTTGTCTTGTTTTAAGAGAAATACAACTCTTTGGCTCAAGATAAAAACAAAATATGATAGACCTTTAGTAAATACTGGCTACTTTGTTGTCCTTTTCACTGTAATTACTGTTTATATTCCAGAAAGAATGTTAAATAAGTAAGATTCAAAGCATTTATTTCACTATAGCAACCTCACTGTAGATAGTTGTGTTCTGGTCAAGGACAATGTCAACTGATGTGGAAACTACATTGTGAATCAATATGAAATAAAAATAAAAATGTTGATTACAGTGTTTTCAAGCAGGGTGAAGGGAGGGTTACTTTTTGTAGTGAAAAAGTCCTTGGCCTACAATATTAAAAAGAGTTACAGTGCATTTAAAAGGTTTTGTGAAATATTTACATTTGTTTTGGTAGTCAAAATATCTCAGATTATAATTTGTAGTTTTCACCTGTACTGGTTCAGATTTCTAATCCTAGTGAAGAAAGACACTAAGGTAGTTTCTTTACGGTTTGGGCTCTGCTTCCTAAACTTCTGTTCAGTTACCTCACTCGAAATAGTCCAAAGGTCAGACACTCAGTACCTAAAATACGCCCTCCAAAAGGTGAGCTAGACTGACCCAGAGACATAGTTCTGGTGTCCTTGAAGAAAATAGATTTTTTATTTTATTTCTAAATTTGAATCGATTAGCAATGGAACATTACCATGCCTGTTTATGCTGTGTGTCTTCTAAGTGTAAGGTGCCTATGTGCCTCAGGAAGAGTAAGACACACAGATGGCTTCTTATGCCACCTCCTTATGACACATTCATTGGTGATAGTGCTCAGCAGAGAGTTCTGCCTTGTGTGCTGCTATGTCACCATAGCCAGAGTGGTGTGTGGTAGCAGCACAAACTGGAGGTTGCTAGCGTACCTTCTTTTTTTTTTTCTTTGTAACAGGAATCAAACTCAAGATCTTGTGCTTATCAGACAGGTGCTGTGCCACCGAGCTACAGCCCCAGGCCCCAGAGTATCTTCTTAAAGTACCACTTTGGTCTTTCTTTTACATCTGTTCTGGCTTATTGGTGCTTGCTGGATGAAATGAAATTCTATAACCTGACATGAGGAAATTGTAATAATGTCAAATGAATCTATCTCTGTGAAATTATCTTTGTTCTCATGCTATAGCTTAAGCATTACAACTGAGGGACCTAGCAGAATTGCTGAACCCTTAGCACCTTGTTTTGCTGTTTATTGTAATGGAAAGTATATTTAGCTAAGAGCTAATTGTCATGAAGTTTAAATGAGATAACATGTACCAGCTACACATGTACTGTTTGACAAGAGATGTTGCATAAGCAAAACTTATGGTATGTCATCAGAAAACATCTTTGTACTTGTTTTTCATTCTCTCTTTAAGCTTTATTTAGTGACAGATCTCTTTTAATATGTTTTTGAAATGTAGCTAGTTCACAAACTTTCTGCACACTGTTAGTAATTCTAATGTTTTAGGTCACTTTTATGTCACTTGATTGAGTTAAAAGTGCATGGGCCTGGAGTTAAAAGTGCATGGAGGCTGAGGCAGGGTGGTGGTGTTGGTGGGAAATTCAAGCCTGGCCAGCGTAACTCCTTGAGATCTTGTCACAACACAAAAACAACAAAAGAAAGCAATGTGAGTCAGTGCAAAGGCCCTGAGTTCAGTGCCTAAGATGGAAAGCTCGCAAAACAATGAAATTTTGACCTTGATTTAAATTTATTTATTTATTTTTAGATTTTTTAAAGAATACAAAGATAAAAACATTAGAAACTATACAGAATCACACTAAACAAAATCAGAGATTCAGCAATTATTGTTCTATTATTGTTCTGCATTGGCATTATATGTATATATATATATGATTTATATTTAAATATTTTCTTATTCTTGTTATAGGGAATGGGAGGATGTTTTGTTTTGTTTTGTTTTTTGCTGGAGAAGTGGGCAAGTGGAAGGATGTTCCACTTGGACATTTTACATCCTATTTATGTACATGAAAAATACCCTTGCAGGCAGGCTGGGTGGTGCATGGCAGCCCTCGGGAGGCTGAGACAGAAGGATCAGCTGAGCTGCACAAGGAGACCCAGTCTCAAAAAAGAAAAGACAGGAAAAGGAAAAGGAAAAGAAAAATGCCCTTCTATTGCCAACTGATTTCCTTTAGAAACTAAGGTAGGAAAGAGTGCATTGCAGCAAACAGCATTATTCTCACGCCTTCTCTCCCCTGTTTTCTCAAGGTTTGGTGTCCCCGCTGCTGCAGGATGGAAGAAGAGCGCAGGACAACTCTTATGTGCTGGTGTTGCTGTCGGTGCCCTTCCATCCCAGCTGCAAGATGCCGGGCATCTCCACAGTGCTTTGTACGAAGCCCCTACTGAGAGAGAACCTTTGAGTATTTTTCTAGTGACCAAGGCATTGCATTTCCCCCCAGTTGCTTCCCCCACACTGCCCCTTTTTCTGGTTTCCAGGACACCGCTAGGGAAGGACTTAAAGGTGCTCAGGGCTCTTTCTCTTGTGTAACACTAATTTGTCTGGGCCATGAAGAGTGCGAGGGCTGTAGGCTGACCTCAGTGAAGGAGTCTTGCCTTTCTCTAACTGCTCAAGCAGCCAGAGCGTCTCTGTCTCATCAGTCTTCTGGCTGAGCTTCCGTTGCCAGGCCAGACTACGCCTCTGCCTCAAAGACTCGGTGGGCCCCACCTGAGCAGATTCCACAGGTCCGTGGCGAGGGGTTTCCCCACGTACCACATGCATTTCCAAACAGCCCCGTTTGCCCCTCTGTTCCCCGTGTGCTGTCCTTTGATGTTAAGCCCTGATGGTCGCTGACGAAAAACAGAATCACAAAAAACATATTTGATTTTTTCTTTGAAGAAATCTATAGTATGTTGAGATTTCTTTTCTATTGTATTTTGCCATCTCAGGACATTCACTATGATGCCATTTTCAAGCCTTTTTTTTTTTTTTTTTTTCTTTTTTTACAACTCCTTCAGAATGTGTTGTGTATGTTTATTCTCTTAGTTGTACTTTGTGAATTCTTCCTCCACCTCTTTGTCAGCTCTAATCTCCCTGTCCTGACTCTCAAACATTTCCTTATTTCTGCTTTGTTTCTTGGCTCTGTATTGTTGTCTTTCTGGGGCTAACCCTTATTTTCTTGGGTATATATTTTAGAAAACCATTTTATGTGGATAAATTTTCTTTCTAGACAGAATTTGCATTTTAACTCTAAAGTGTGAGCAACATGGGCATTACAGGTGCCTTGGAAGAAAAAAAGGAAAACACTTCTAAGTTTTCAAACTGCAACAGTCAGCTGCCTCCTGAGCTAATTTCAGAGGCTGGCTCTGCCAGCTCCCCACCTACATTGGGCTACCTCAAGAATAACTCTTCCCTGAAACCATAGCTATACTATTCCAGGAGGAGCCACAGTTAGGAGAAATACTAGTTGGTCTTCTGTCAATTATTGTTTTGTTTGTAGAAGCCATGACTGTTGAGCTAGACATTACAAAAGGATTTGGGCTCAAGTCTGAATAACCTGTGATCTCCTAATCACTTTTGCTTGGCGATTGTCAGGAAAACACCGCACTTTGTTTTCTTCTGCTCCCATTCCTCCATTAACAATGAAGATTTTTGATACCAGCAGGTGTGAGATTTTTTGCTTCACTCACAAAACAGTGATGGAGTTCTGCAATGAACAACAGCTGAATGTCCTCCAATCCAATTCAGTTTTGTTACTACTTGTCTGAGATCACGTCAGAACCCACAGGATGGTGGTGGTGGTGAGGGGCAAGTCTCCAAGATCATCCCACCCCCAGCTTCACATGCCAGCCCAGAATACTGCACCAGATTATTTTACCTGTGTTTCTGAGCCACACGCTATACTTAGCATTCCCACAAGACCCTTGTCGGCTTCCATGAATTTGTGGACCAGCTCACAGAACTGCAGGCGATGCCTACTTACCACTGCCACTTCATTACAAAGGATGCTACAGAAGGTACAGATGAAAAGAGGCATGGGACAAGGTACAGGGAAAGGGGCACAGCATTTCCATGCCTACAGGCACCTTTCCTTCCAGGGATCAGCATGCGTTCTACTATCTCAAAGCTCTCTGAATCTTAATCTCCATGTTTTGGGAGAGATTTCATTTCATTGATACATGACTGAACAAAAATACATGGGAAACACAGGTGGTCTTCTTCACCTCTGTATAGCCTTTCTTCTTTCCTTCCTTCTGAGTAAGGGGCAGGATCGCTCTTCAGAGAAGATGGTTAAGAAACCTATTATTGGAAAAACATAGCTCAGAGAATTTTTTTATGTCCAACTCCAAGACAGAAAGGCAGGAGAAAATCAGTGTCTGTGACTTGTCCTGAGGAAGAGAGATTTCAGTTTCTGTGACCTGAACTTAGGAATGGAGTGGTGAACCAGAAACTGTGGATGAAAATCACAGCTCATGAGCCGCTGTATCGCACTGGGTGAAAGGAAATTTGACCAACTGACAGCAGCAAACAATGAAAATTTGCCTGCTTTACTCTGAAAGGAAAGAGGGAGAAAGACAATGAATATTTTATACCTTTAAAGAAGACAGTGAAAATAAACTGGGATTTAATGAGAAATAGAGCTGCAATTACCTTGGAGTCAAACACATTTCCTTCAACATCGAAATAATTTAAGTAATAAAAATTTTAAATTAATTTTTGTTGCCACATGAGTAAAAAAGCAAAATACAGAGCTGATGGATACTAATTTTGTCATTTATTTGGATAAAATATGCTTAGGGGTTTTAAAAATATAATTTTCCTAAAGCACATAGATTGTACTCATTTTTAATGTGTAGGAGAAAAAAATCACTGGAAAACTATATCTTATAATTTATAATACAATAATATTATTGTTCATAATAAAATAATACATTTAAAGAGATTTGGTACTTGGGGATAGTAGCCTAAAATATGGTAAGGCTAAAGTATAAAATATTCTTCTGTTTAATAACAATATTTTTGAAAGGCCATTAGTATAGCTTTGGACATAAAAATGAAGAAAAGAATAATTAAAATTTGCTAAATGTCTAGAGAGAAGTAACCACATTCCAATTTATAACTTCTTTTACCATATTGTTTAACTTTTTTTCCTGTGACAAAAGTCTTCCTCGTCAAATCTTTTTTATCAAATCTTGGCAGATCAAGTTTATCTGTTTCTTGATTAAATAATTTATATTATTGGACCAGAGAAATAGCTCAGTGGATTAAAGCACCTGCTTAGGCAGACACAGGGGTTGAGGTGTGATCCAAGGCCTGTTGTGCTGACCTTGACCCCTGGGGTGCACTGAGCTGAGGACTGAGATGGGCGTGGTGGTGTACTCCTATAATCCCAGTGCTTGGGAGGCTGTAAATAGGGGATCACTACTAGTCTGATCTATGTATTGAGACCCTGTAGACCCTATAGACCCTGTACCCTGTACTATATATGTATTATTTTAGGGCTGCTGAGATAGCTTAAGAGACTAAGTGCCTGCTTAGGCAAGTGCAGGGACCAGGGTTTGATCCCTGGCACCACATGCTGCATGAGCCTTGCCCCTGAGGCATGCTGAGTGGGCCAGCAAGTCAGGGCATGGTGCTGTATGCTTGTAATCCCAGCGCTGGGGAGGCTGAAAACAGAAGAATCACTACGAGCCTGAACATTGTAGTGAGACCCTGTGTCAAGTACATTAAAATACTAATAACAATAATAACATATTATTCTAGTATGAGATACTAAAAGTTCGCACTCCTTATTGACTGGAGCAAGAAAAATATACAATTTAACATGAATGACTGCCTGGCCAGCTCAGCCCCAGAAGCACTGAGAGGGTGACTGAGACTGGGCATGGTGGTGCTTGCCTGTAATCTCAGTGATTGGGAAGAAGCTAAAAACAAGAGAATAACTATGAGTCTGATCTGTGCAGTGAGACCCTGTAGACCCTGCACTAAGTCCAGGAAAAATAAAATAAAATAAAGCAAAATATATGACTTTCTGTTGTGTTATTGAAATCATTATTCAGGATATTAATTTCATATCTAAAATGTATCTGGTTCACTGATACAGAATTTAGACCTCTGAATTTCAAGCATAAGTGTGAAATTAAATCTGGACAATTAATTTGAAGACAACATTATTCAATACAGTGATAATTGTTGAATTCCTATTGATTTATTTCATGAAGTTTTGTATTGTTTCTATTATTATTATTTATTTTTACTATTTTGTATTGTCTTAGATAATACAAAAGTTGTATACTTTGACCTAGATATCTACGAGAGCAATTACTTCAAAAGACCCAAATATACAAATGTATGCAATTTCTTAAAGAAAAGGAACATACAGAGAGAAAACAGAAGTAAAGTAAATCTCAGTGCCGTACCATCTGGCACAAGGAACTAAAAAAGGCTCTAAAAGTTGCCAGTAAGTCATTCAATCATAGACTCTCAGAAAGAGAAGGACTCTCCAAGAGTCGTGCAGTCTAATTCTTTGCTCTCGAGACACAGGATATCTTGGCTTCCTTCAGGTCTAGCTCTCTGCCTGCACGGGTTGATGGTGCCACATGGATTACGCTGAGTCTCAGGTCACCAACACGTCATGAAGTTCCTACTGCATGGCAAAACTGAGATAGGAACAGGATCATGAAGAGTAGGTTTATTCCTTTATCTCAAGCATCTATAGCCAAGTAAGAAGATGACTATGTAGACAGGTAGTTACAGTTCTCTACTATTAATTCCATAATATAAATTTTGAGATTAGAAGTTCCTTTCAGTGCCTTTGATCTTAATGACTTAATCCTATGGTAAAGAAGTGGGAAGCTGTATCAAATGGCAAAAAAGGAAAGAATGTGGTAGGTCCTGTGGTATGTCTACAAGTATACATTTGGATATTTAAACATTTCTGAGAAGAGGAGAGAAAAGAGAAAGGGAAAAGGGAAGTATAATGAAAAGAATAAAAATTAAGCTATTCTCATTTTTTCTTGTTTCACATTTTAGTGGGTGATAACATATACACAAATGCACGAATATCTAAGAACTTTTGAAGGTAAACATACTTGTGCATGCACAACCTACAGTAAGAAATAGAATATTTCCAAATCTCAAGAAGCCTTATTTGGGCTGGTAAGAGAGCTCAGCAGACTAAAATGCCTGCTTAGGCAAGGTTAGGCAAGTGCAGGGACCATGGTGTGAAGCCCTGCACCATATGCTGTGCCACTCACTCTCAGGCAGGCTGAGCTAGCCACAAAAAAAAAAAAAAAAAAAAAAAAGAAAAAAGAAAAAAGTAAAGAAACTTTCTTCTGCCATTATTGTGAACTTTCAAGTATATTTACTATTTGATATATAGCTCCAAATATTAATTTTGTGTGCTTTCAAGTTTCTATATATAGAATTACATATTCACTATGTCTGTTTTCCTTAATATCTCTTTGCGTTTGTGATTCATTCATGTTGTTAAGAGTAGCAGTAGTCCACTGTATGTGCATATTATAATTAGTTTTCATGTAAACTACATTTGTGTTTCTCTTTTTCAGCTATTACAAACATGTATTATTTCATAAAAATCTTGTATGTTACTTGGTGCATTACATAAGCAATTATTTTGACTCTGTATCTAGAAATAGAATAAAAACTCAGTTAATACTTTAGCAGAAAATCTGGGTAAGTTTTCTTTATTTTTATGTTTTTGTTGTCGTTTTTTGCAATAATTAATACATTGAGTTGGGTAAGTTTTTGAAAGTGTTAATTTACACCTCCACCAGCATTACTCAAGAACCCAGCAGATCCACAACCTTGATTACATCGTTGCTTGTCCTTTCAATATTAGCCATTCTGTGGGGCTGTCCAGTGGTGGCTCACTGGTGTGCAGGTTGTACTTCGCTGGAAAAAAATTATAAGGTGATCATCTTTTCATATGTATTCCGGAAAGTCATATAATGTCTTGTGAAAATGTTTTTCTCTCCCTTATCTTCCTAAATACATTTTTCTGTCTTTTCTTATTGTGAAAGTTCTTTATGCTTTATATATCTATATCTATGTATAACTTTATATTATATATATAACTTTACATTATATATAACTATGTTATATATAACGTTTTATTATCTATATAACTATGTTATATATATATATATATATATATATATATATATATATACATAACTTTTTCTTATTTTATATCCTGCATTTTTAGCTTAAAATATTTTTTCTAAGAATCATTTTTTTTAAATTTTGTATTTTAGGGAAGGGTCTACAGGGTGTTCAGGGTCTCACTACTAGATTGGACTCAGAGTGATCAGCTTGCTTATAGCCTCCCAAGAGCTGGGATTACAGGCACGTGCCACCATGCCCAGTCTCAACTGTCATTTTAGCACACCCTGGGGGTGAGGGTGGAGCTACAGGCCTGGGGATTGATCCCCTGACCCTATGCCTACTTGCAAGTGCTTTAATCTGCTGAGCCAAAAATCTTAATTTTAATGCAGTTCCAATTTGTGAAGACTCTCTTCTAGTGCCTTTCATGGTTAATGTTCTACTTAAGAAAACTTTGTTTCCTCCAAATGTCATGAAAATATATTTATGTTATGCTCTAAAACTTCCCTGGCCTTTTCCATTTAGGCCTATGGTCTATCTGGTTTGATTTTTATGTGTTGTGTGTAGTAGAATTTAATATATTTTACTAAACAGACGATCAACTAAATATCATTTTGCGGATCCTGTTTCCCTGTGGTAACAATTTTGCCTTAATTTGCGTGATTATGTATGTGTGGTTCTAAGTACTCTCTCTTATTCTATTTTGTTTGCTTGTTTTATGTTGCAAGCTCTGTCTTATACCACAATGGTTTTAATTATTAACCTGTTTGACCAGTCTTAGCACCTAGTACTGTGTGTAACCTTTAAAGTAGTTCTTTTCTTTGTTTTGCTGTTCTTGGCTCTTTGAATTTCCACACCTTGTCAGAATCACTTGGGCAATTACCATTAAAATCTTATTAAGATTTTTTTTTTTCAGCACCCGGGATTGAACTCAGTACCTTGTTCTTTCCAGGCAGATGCTTATGCTGCTGAGCTATATATCTGGCCCCTTATTAGGATTTTGATTGGATTTGTCATGAATCTAAAGTACAGGTTGAGAAAAACTGACATTTCTACAATACTGAAACTTCTAGTCTATAAATATTGTACATGTCTTTTTTTGATATTTCTAATGTTATTTAAGATATTTACAATTCTTATTGCTATAATGTAAACTATGATTTATTTTTATATATTGACATTTCATCCCAGAGGCCTGAATTCACCTGCTATTAGTGTCTATCAGATTTTGTTATATTTTCTAGATGTTATAATGTATCATTCACAAATAATGAAGATTTTAATGATCACTTTGCAATCTTTAAGCCTTATTTCCTTTCTTTCTCCATTTTGCTGGCTAGGTCCTCTTATGACATAAGACTTATGTGATGTTTAAGAGAAGTGGTTGTTGTTATTCCTTCTTTTTTTTTTCATTGTTGAAGATATAACCCAAGGTCTTGTGTGTGTGAGGCAGGTGTTTTGCTATCACACTACTTCTCTGCCAGGAATAATGTTTTCTAATAATTCAAGGAAAAATCTTACCATACTACACTATTAAGTGTGATATAGTACTTGTGGATTTTTTTGTAGCCTATACTTAATTTTAGAAATTTCAGTTTCTTTGTATCTTGATTAGCATTTTTTTCTTTTCTTTTTTTTTTTTTTTTTGGTACAGGGTTTCACTATGCAGCGCAGACTCATAGTGATCCTCCTGTTTCCTGCCTCCCAAGTGCTGGAATTACAGGCATACGCCACCACGCCCAGATTCCATCGCCCAGCTCAGTGCTCCAGGGTGGGCCCAGCATGGCAGATGGGGCGAAGAATTGAACCCTGGCCACGGTGCTTCTTTAAGTAAACACTTAGTTTGCTGAACTATATCGCCAGCCCTGTGGTTAGTATTTTGACCATATGTAGGTATTGAGTTATATTACATTATATGGTCAAGTATGAGTTAGTAGTGATTATTATTATGTTAATATTACAATATATTTGAATAATGAACCAAATTTTCATTGTTGGGACAAATCACAAATAACTGTATTATACTATCCTATCATTAGATTCATTTTTCCTGATATTTTATATTAAATTTATGTGGTGTATCAAAGAAAGTTATTGGCCATTAGTTTTGTCCTTTTAAAAGGCTTTTGAAAATAGTTCTGTTAACCTTTGAAAACAATGTGAGAAGCACTTCCTCTTTTCTTATTCTGTATATTCAGTTTAGGCACAAAGAACTGTTTTTGTTTGTAACATGCACTGGAGTCAGGATCTTGAGGTTGCTAGGCAGGTGCTGTGACTGGGTGTTATATCCCCGGCTTACAAAGGATTTTTTTCTTAAATATTAAAAAAAAAAAAACTAATTAGTGAAATCATCCATGCCTAAAGGTTTTCTTTGGGGACAGTTTTAAAACTATTAGTACAGTTTGTTCAATATATATAGTAGTTTTTGTTTTTTCTATTTCTTATTAAGTCAATTGTGCTTTTCAAAAATTTGTCCTTTTTATTTAAAAAAAGAAAAGCACATAGAACAACTTAGTTAAATACTTTTATTTAGAAAAAAAGCACTCTGAGTCATAGTAAAGATAAAAGTAGACTCAATAGTTCATATAAATTTATGGTGATTTCACAGATTACATCGAAGATAGATCTCTTACCCCTCCCATGGAATGAAGCAGTATCCACAGAAACAATGTCATTTGGCTAAAGCATGCTTCATAGTTAAATTTTGGCACCTAAGGAGCTACTCGAAAATTTAAAGGCTCCACATGGTGATTGCTTATTTAACTCTCAGTTCTGAGGGTAAGGAGAGTGATCTGAGCCGATCATGGCTCTTCCTGTCAAGACTGAGTTTGTGGTTGACTGGTAGCCTGGCCAGGTTTGGGTGGCTGATACTGAGTTGGTTAGTGATATTTTCTCCAATGGCTGTACCATCTCTGTGACCTTTCATCCTCTCAAAGTCTTGACCAGGCTTGTCCTCACAGGAGTCAGGGAGCTCCAAGTGAAGCAGGACAACAAACGCCCAGTGCTTAAGAACTTTTACTTTTCTGCGTCATAGTTTCCACTTACTCATTGGCCTGTGGCCAGGTGGCCAAGCCTAGCTTTGGTGTGGACAGGGTGTGGATTTAGGGAGGCATCGAAAAGCAATCAACTCACCAGTGTGTTTGAGATATATTTGCAGTTCTAATTCCAGTGAAAAGCTTCCTTTGGATACATATGAAATAAAACTCAGTAAAGAATGATGGCAATGTTTTACATTCAGAGAGAGGAGAATACAGTATACAACTCAAGATAACCTGAATACAGCTCAAAAAGGTCATTCACAAAGTGGTTGTGGCCCTGAAGTATGTGTTTCCATCCAATATTGTGTGCCCTAATAAAAGCTGAATTTAATTCAGTATATAGGTGAGAAATAGCAAGATAGTTGACTTGGGTTTGCTGAGAACCTAGAAAGAAAGGGAAAGTGAACTATCCTAAGGGAACATCTCGGGTGGAAGCAGAAAAAGCTATATTGGTAAGTTTCTCATATAAAAGTGCATGTTATCTGTGCTGTACAAAGCAGAAAATGAGACGGTGCAGAGAGGGTCTGGGGTAACCCACAGAGAAGGCCTATCGATGATGTCTGTGAGCTGTGCCTAGCATTTGAAGTGAGCTATATGCTCAGATGGAAGAGAATACAAATGGAAGGAGGAATAGAAGATCAGAGGAAGCAGTGAATGATAATCAAATCCCGCACAAGTGTAGAAAATACATAGCCTCAAGTAGGACCATGTAAAATAGAAAGTTCTAAACAAAGTTCGAGATCTGTGAGTCTCTCTCTGATATAAGAAATAAGAAAGATAGGACCATAACAAACTCAGTACACATCCTACTGAATGCAAAAATTGAAAGATGTGGTCATTAATCCTTTTCTTGATTCATAAAACACAAAGAGGCACACCAGGATTCTCCTACCCCATATATTGGGCTGTGTCTATTTGAGAAACGACTAGAATGGGAAGAAATCTGATTTTTAAAATATGTTCGTCCTGCCAACTATGAAAGACAAAATAAAATATGAAGAAAGGAATTTTGGAGCAATTATGGGAAGAAATTCCTGTTTAAAAAAAATTCAGAGCAGTGTGAAGTTACATTTATTCTCTCTCAAAATTCATCAAAAAAGTGATCACCAGAGTGTGAAGGTGCGGGCTATGAAGGGAATCTGTGGCTTCTCCCTTTTTCAAAAAGCAGAGCTGGTGCCAGGATATGGAAGGCAGAAGGACCCAGGAGTTATGGTCCAATGTAGAAGTAGAGCGCTCCCTCTAGGAGTATAGGGAACGCCTTCAGGAGAGCAAGTGGTCTGATTGCTGCTCACGTATGGTCCAGGGTTTGTAGCAGCCTCTCCTGAGCATTCCTTAGAAATACGGGATCTCAGGCCCCATGTTTGACCTTGTGAATCAAATGTTAGTTCTGGAGCCCTAGAAAGTGTTTTTGAAACCTCTGGGTGATTCTGCTGCATGATGTTTGAGAGCAAGGGGTGGTGGAGGTGGGTGTATAGGGTGTGCAGATGTGGGGGTGTGGGGGTGTAGAGGTGTAGGGGTGTTAATGGCACAAAGTTAAATGAAGCTAAGCAGGGAGAAAACAGTACCTTCTTAAAGGTAGATGTTTATGTATTCAATAAATAGTTATTGATTATTTATTATATTCTGGCTAAACACAGTCAATGTATTTCAACATTTTCATCACAGAAAACTGTTTTATTAAAAAAAATTCTCTCATGAATCTATAAACCAGGCTTAAATCAGTGTTTCATAATAATAGCTTTATTGACATTTCAAATCAGATAATTGCTTCTTGTGGGAGGCTGTCCTGTCTGCTGTTGTATGGTAATGGTGTTCTCATTTGTGTCAACTGAAAGTGTCTCTGGGCACTGCCAAATGTCCCCTGGAAGGCAAAATCATCCCCAGTTGAAAAATACAGTTTAAGAGCCAAGCAAAATACATACATTAATGTTATACTTTGTTGTTATTATTAATACAAATATATGTAAGAGACAGGAACAGCCTGAAACAGGTAGGACTCCTCTCCATCTTTAAAAGCATGAGCAGTTCAAATTCTGACTCTCTCATACATTTAGCATAGACAATATTAAGGGTTATTTTCAAAAGCCTTTATTCTATCATACAAAAATGATTTTGTACTCAAAGACTAAATAGCTGGGGAAATAGCTCAGTGGCATAAGTACCTGCCTGGAAAGTGCAAGATCCTGATTCAAAAGAAATTCCATTCAAATATTAAATATAATAAAGTGTACAGAATTATCAGCAGTTTGGCAAAAATACTCACTGAATTAGACATTTATCATTATCAGCATCAGCTTCATTTAATTCTAACACAAATCAAAGTAACTAGAAATGTCAAGTACATTAGACATTTATTGTATGTAAAAGATATAATTTCCTTTGTGTTTCTTAAGGTATCTGAAATAGCCAACTACCTCCATTCTTGTTACCGCAGAATTACAAATGTCTAAACCTCTACAGCGGAAAAACCACACAAAATCATCTTTATAATTTCTTCTAGGTCAAACTGTTTGCATCTACATCTAAGATTTCAGAATTTTGCTTGATCTATAAAAGCCAGAGAAGACTGCATATAGGAATGTAATACATGCCTCTTCCCAGCTCAGTCTGGTTTTAGAGCTTTTGAAACTTTTTTAAAGAATGAGTTTTAGGTTAAATATAGTTGATAAATATGTCAAGAGCATCCAGGGTAGTGGGAAGGTAGGGCCGAGAAGAACTATGCAAAAAATCAAATTAAGGTTGACAGGGGAAGCAAAAGATGCTACTCTTCTAACCCTGAAGGAGTAGAAGCTGGAATAAACAGTTTAACACTTTCATTTTGGGGACAATAAAGGAGAGGGACTTTGACAGAATCCTATTAGAACGGCAAGAAACAGAAAGCTTGTCAAGAAGGGCAATCGAGAGGCTAAGCACAGTCAGCGGATTTCACAGTCAGCCTTGTTCTGCTGTGGACAAGCATAGAGATAGCTAGTGCTATTGGATCCAGGCTGGAAAAATAAATTTAATGCATGTGCAGAGACAGAGAATGATGAACACCAAAAGCATACATAACAGAGACATGCTGCATGTAGCACAAGTCACGTGTGCTAATTGTCCTGCTGTGAGACCTGTCCCTTAGCCAGTTGTCGATTGTGGTGAGGCTGTTGAAAGGAGGTCTTCCAAAATTATTTCAAAAGGTGTCTTAGTTACTCTTCTCCCATTGCTGGGACAAATACCCGACACTCAAAATGAAGGAAGGAAAGGTTTATTAGCTCACAGTTACTGGAGGTTTCAGTCCATATTCAGCTGGCCCAAGGCTGAGTGGAATAGGGCAGAGGGCATCCAGTTCATGGAGGCAGAACAGCAACAGAGTGGCGACAGAGGTGACCAACCAAACAGGGCAGCAGAGCAACCGCGTGAGTCTGTCTCTCTCTCTTTATATTACATTCAGGCTCTCTGTCTCAGTCTGTCTGCCTTAGGCTACACCCATAATCCCAGAAGTACTTAAAACACATAATCCCAGGGATCATGGATCAAGTCTCAAACTCTAGATCAGTACTAAATCACATAATCCCAGTGACTCATGAGTCAAGTCTCAATCTATAGAAGTCCCATGACTGCATGAGGCTTTGGGGGGACAGCTAGACATAAACCATAACAAAGGCAATAGCAGGTTTAGAGAGGAGGGGAGTGTGTGTAGGAGTGCCAGGGTTCTAGTCTATAAACCAGTGTATTGTAATGGATATCATAACCAGAGGAGTGAGCAGTATAAAGTGACTGGAGAGGTATAGCACTTTCCTATTGCTCTGAAAACAACTGACGACCCTTCAGGACTTTTGGGGATTCAAAGCAAACTTTAATCATCATTGTCCCTAATATGGTGAGAGAAGCCAAGATAGTCCACAGAGTGGAACTGATGACCATAAGTACATATCTAAAAGGTGACAGGAAAGATTAATACCTAAGAGAGCTTTTGCGGTCATTATCCTTGTTCCTGGTTATGTCAGCCTAGAAATTCTGCTACAAGATTGGAATAGGAAGCAAGGAACATGAGTAAAATAGAGTCAAGGGGATGCAGAAAGAGTGACGAGAGAAGAAAAGTAATGATCTGGTTAAATAGATGAGCTTGAAATCAGATGAATTCAGAGGGTTGGCGGGAATTCTTCAAGGTATTGGATTTTCCGTACTTTATATTTCTTCACCGCAAAGTAAGTTCAAAAATACTTAGCTGCAAGGACTGTCATAAACATTAAGTAGCATCTGAAAAGATAATGTGTCAAAAATATCTGATGCACAGAAAGTCCTTAGTATAAAATTGCTGTTACTCATTGCTCCTGTTTTTATTAGCTGGGCCCTGACAACCCCAGTGTAAAGTAGACATGATGATACACCTTCCTGGATCATGTTCTATATTGTTATTACAGTGATGGGGTATATTTCATTTTTTAATAATTCAATGCTAATGATTGAACTCAGGGCCTCATGGATGCTAAGCCTGTGTGATACCATTGAGTCACACAGCCCCAGTCCATATACATATTTAATAGTTCTGGAAAAGAGTATGAGGCCCAAAGAGACAATGGTGACATTAAGGTGAATTTATTCTTTAGGGCCAGGGTTACTGTTTACTTGCTTATTTTGCTCTTCATCTCAGGGTAGAATTTCTTGTACTCTTTGGATTTCTGCCCATGTGTTAGTTAAAATGATATACTAGAGAAACATTCATTTATAGCCAGAAAGAGCCTTAGTGATCATGTAGCTCTTTTCTTCTCATACAGACAATGGAATTTCAGAAAGAACAAATTTTTAAAGGTCACATGCTAATGAGGTGAAGAGTACAGAGTGGAATGCAGGTTGTTTGATTCAGTTTCTGGGCCGTGGTGAGTGAGAGCTTTTGCTTTGTAGGAAGGGCCCGTTATTCCTGGGATGGGGGTTGGGCTCTGGAGCATCAGGTGACAATGCCTACAGGGTGCCTGCCACAGGTCCCAGAGTCCTTGTCCTTGTGTTCCAGAAACCAGTTGGCAGAGGGTCCTTGCTTGGCAGCTGCTTTGGTAATTGTGCTCTCTCAAGCTATGTTTTAAAGATAGCCCCTTTGATGTCA
The DNA here is from genome assembly GCA_004027025.1 of Myocastor coypus. Classification (NCBI taxonomy): domain Eukaryota; kingdom Metazoa; phylum Chordata; class Mammalia; order Rodentia; family Myocastoridae; genus Myocastor; species Myocastor coypus. The sequence goes on along the minus strand of PVJA010014624.1, from coordinate 2,814 downwards.
ATGATACAGAAAATCATTTCCTGCAATTTAGAGTCCCCAGCGTGCCTGCCACATGAGGAAGGAGAACTGGGCCTTTGCCTAGTGTAAATCTACTATTGGTTTTGAAAGTTCTGGAGTGGAAGATTATATTGAAATTCAAACCCTCTTCAAGTTGTGTCTCTCAAGACTAAGAGAAGCATCAAGAAGGTTGTGTGGGTATGGTTCAAGCTTGCCAAAATTGAGGAGAAGATGAAATATGACTGTGTTCTTTCCAAACTTCCACAGCCCCAATGTTCCTTTTTTGTGTGTACCAATTGTTTTTTTTCCAATATTTTGACGCTAAGGCCCAAGCCCAGAGCCTTGGGCTTGCTAGAGTTCTGCTCCTGGGCCGAATCCCCAGCCCAGCGTCCCCTTTGTGATGTCTGTTTTTACTTGGAAAGTTTCCTGCCATCAGTGATTTCCATTCAATCTGTATTTAATGCAAATCAGGCCTGGTTCTTCTGACACTGAATCATCTGAGATTTGCATTCTGACTCAGGATGCTTAGATTCTGGGATATTCCTGCACTTCTCAGGACCTCTGTTTTGTGTTGTTAGCCATCAACTGGTCAAATTCTAGTGCCTATCTCAAAACGCTGTGAAGATTCATTGAGCAACGGTTTAAAAAATGTTTATTATGATAAACATTTGTTTCTGCCCCAGATTAAACCCTTGTCATGATTTCTGTTTCTTACTAGTATTCCCAGAAGAACTTACATTTAATTAAAAAAAAATCTCTAATCTTTACACATCTCCACTTATGTTTCGTATTGTGAAAACTGGCTGGAAAATCAAGGACCTCAGAATTTACTCTTGAGGTAAATTCTAAACATAATTTTAGCTTCTATGAGGCCAACCTTGAAGCTATCATGAGGAAAATAATCATCATGAAAGGATGTATGCGTGGGACATATAGTTATGGCATTTGTGAAGACTTTCATTTGACAGCCACTACAATTATATATGTCATCTTTCCAGCTGTTGGTGAGGTCAATGTCTGGCCAAGGGTAGCTACTATTTAATGGTGTACTCTGAAATTCGGCTTTCATTAGAGTGAGGATTTCTGGACCTACCGTTGCTGTGAATGGCACTTCTCTGAGTTCACAGAGCACCTGTAACCTTCTCTCTTGCCACTGAAGATGTTCCGTGGATATGAGGTGATGTATAATTGTCTCTCTCACTACCCGGGTAATGCCTGGGCCTAATGCTTTTATTTCTTTTTCTAGAACCTAGCTCAGTGCATGGCCCATACTTTTTGATGAATACGCAATGAATTGGTCAGAATATCCAACCCATTGGTTGGATAGTTTGGTGAGATATTTTACGAATTTCTGGAAAGCATAAAAAATTGGCTGTTACCATAGAGGGTAAAGAGTGCACCTCTAATTTATAAATATGAAAGTTTCAGTGTGTCTAAAGTGGCAGTGTTTCTTACCCTGCTGGTGATAATGGTAGGTTACATGGGGCAAGCCAAGCACAACTAAGAAGCCTGAGACAGGCAAGAAAACCTGTAATCAGAGGAATTTGACAAGAGTCATTGGAAACCAAAGTTTGATGTCAGAATCTGAGCTTGAGTATAATTACACCTTTTTACTTGAGACTTGAGAGTAATAAGGGGTCGATAAGGACTCATTTATTCCATTGTCTGATTGCCACCTGGCTCAGGCATACTTATTTGAAAACATCTGTGCTCATCAAAACATCATCAGTAACTCTGGTCAAAGATGTAACCCATCATCCAGAAAAAAAAAAAAACAAAACAAAAACAAAAATAAGAAACAAACATGAGCTTTAGGTACCAATTACTGTATATAATGATTGTTTTATTTTTGCCCTGTAATAGAACCAGTCACTGGCTTAAGCCATCTTATATATGTCATTCCTGGAATGAGAAAACATGAAATGATTGTCTTTAAGTTAAGGGGTATAGCTTTAAAAAATATTTATCTATCTATCTATCTATCTATCTATCTATCTATTTATTTATTTGATACAGGGTCTTACTACGCAGCTTAGACTTGTAGCGTTCCTTCTATCTGAACCTTCCCAGCACTAGGATTACAGGTGTATATCACCATGCCTGTTTTTGGCACCAGCCTGATGAATCTCTGGTACTAGAGATTGAACCAGGGTCCTGGCACTTGCTACCTCCACAGCTCAAGGGTATAACTTCAAAAGCATAGTGTTTCATATTGGTTAGGAGTCTTAGATATGGAATCAAACATACACAAGAGAAAAATCAGTTGTCACACTTCTTGACCTTGTGACAGTGACTTGATTGCCCTAACCCAGAGTATCCCTATGTAGTTGTAATGAAGATGAGATGAAATGACTAGCCAAAAGGTGCCTGCTAGAGATTTGAGTGGTGACATCTATCTCTAGTAGGCACCACAGTGCTTGATATCATTGCTGGGCAAATGGTGGCAGTTATTATCGTCATTGATAGCAGCAGCCTCAATACCATAGGAAAAGTAATGGTAGTGACAGATGGTAGATGGAGGTCCATCCTCAAGAGATGGATACCATACCAAGACTGGGAATCAGCCAAGACTGTCAGGAACATCAGGAAGATAGAATTGGAAGGTCTGAGAATTAGGCTGGAAAAGGAGCCCCTGCCCATCTTGAGGATCTGGACTTAAAGGTGTGAAAATATTGATTGGCATATGAGAAGAAAGCTAGCTCAGGGAGCCATCAAAGATTTTAATTGAAGTAGCCACTGTGAGAAAAAAATATAAGGTGTGGCTGTAACAGGTTAGAAGATCAGATGGTCTTGGTGTTGGTCTTCCAGTGTTTTTTT
>PVJA010014623.1:21904-47076 GCA_004027025.1 Myocastor coypus | reverse complement strand
AAAAAAAAAAAAAGGAAAAGAATATACTTCTCTTTGGACTAAGAGGAAGCAGATACATACACAGTCAAATGTTCTGCAATTGCAGTGGGCCACCAGTGAAGCTTGTAATGTTGAAGGCTATTGAATCTAAGCCTTCTAAAGCTTATCTCATCAATCTAGCTCTGCATTTCATGCATTGTAATTAAGGATTTTTTTTTTCTTGCTGGGTGGTCAAGGGCAAGTCAAAGCAAGATCTGTATAACAAAACATTTTTTTTTTTTACTTTCCAGGGTCAAATCCCCTCAGGATTAAGTTTGGGACCATAGACAGTATTTTGTAGAACTGTTGTAAGTGTCAGCCTTTGGGATGAGTCACAGTCATTGCTTGGCCATTTTGCTTTCTGTGAAAGCCTGAGAGAATGTTTTTCTCTGGGTGACTCTCCTTAGACGCACTACAGTTCATTCATCCATTTCCTCTGAGGTCCCATAATCTCCTTGACCAGGAAATTTGGGACACCTGAGTTATAGGATATTACAGCACAGGTTCTCTTATATCCTGGGTCTTTATTGACCTTGAAGGGCTAGGGCCAAAATATTGGCTATCCTCATAGCCCTTCTTTTTCTCCAATTGTCGGTCTGTTAACTTACATTCTCAACTCTCCAGCAGAAAAGCTTTGTGATACTATTACTCTATAACATAGGTACTTGAGCTTATCATCACTGGATTTCTGAGTATCAAATATCTTTGACTTAGCTTGGAAATGATATTTTCTGACCATCATTGATGTTCTAATAACTTTCCATACAATGTGATATAAGCAGCTACACAATTTTGACACAGATATTTGGAAATTCAAGGAAATACAAAATTGTAGCCTGTCAAGACTATGGTATTTGGCCCAGTCTCTTATTTTCGAGTACTACTCTTGAGAGAGAGAATGACAGTAACTGAGTTTACACCAGGAGCAGTACATATCAAAAAGACAAGAGTGACATGTATTCCAAACATAGTTTTAGCATTACATTGTGCTATAATCAATATGCTGAACCTTTTGAAGGTTCTTGAGACCAATATCTGATTCATCCAGTGTACATAAGTGTATGGCTTTGCTACTGATATGTTTTTATTTATTTATTTATTTATTTATTTATTTATTTATTTATTTGATACAAGGTCTTATTTACTACACAGTTAGGACTCATAGGGATCCTCCTGTCTATGTTTATATGTTCTAGATATCAGTCTTTTTTCTAATGGACAGTCTGCTGTAATTGTTTCCCACTTCATCAGTTTTCTTTTTATTCTGTTGGTGATTTCTTTTGATGTGCAGAAACCTTTCAAAAAGATAAGATCTCAATTGTTGATTCTTTGAAATATCTCCTTGCAGTTTGATTTTTGTTCATGGGATATTTGCCTATCCCTATATCCTCAAGATTTCTGCCTACTTTCTATCACGGGAGATTGAGTGTTTCTGGTTTAATGTTTGGATCTTTAATCCATTTTGACTTTAGTTTAGTACATGGTGACAGACTCAGGTCTAGTTTTAGTTTTCAACATGTAGAGAGCCAGTTTTTCTAGCACCATTTATTAAAGACGCTATCTTTTTTCCAATGAACATGTTTGGTCCTTTTGTCAAAGATGAGGCTGCTGATTTTGTTTGTAGCTGTGTCTACATCTTCTAAACAGTTCCACTCATCCTCAGGTTTTCCAGTACCATGCTGATTTCATCACAGTATCTTTGTAGTACAATTTCAAGGCAAGGATTGTGATGCTTCCTACCTTATGTTTTGTTACCCAGGATTGCTGTTGCTATTCTACATCTCTTCTGGTTTCAGATGAATTTTAGGAATAGAAAAGGCCCGATTCTGTATTCATGGCTGCTTGGACACATCTCAATTATTTGATCCTGATATAATCAATTTTACATAAACAATTCTATTTGCAAGCTTATTAGTTGGCCATAGTTTTGTCCCACCTCATGCCAACCTAGTGAATTCCCATATTTTCTACCTTAGACCTGGCTCACCACCTCAATTTATTCCATAAAAGCCCCTAGAAAAGACAGATTCTTTGGAAACCCACTCAGGTCCCCTCTTTCCCACCCTCAGAAAAATAAAGCTTGCTTTTTCCCAATAAATATATTCTGTTCTTAACCTATCTTATTTCCAAAACCCATTCTTCAAAACACAAATTCTTCTCAGGTATCTTTAAGGTTGGAAATTTCATTCACCTACATCTTTTTAACTACTTTATTAATTAGTTCCCTCAAACTTTGAAACATATATTCAACATCACCTATTATGAAGCGGGAGCTGCTATTTTATATTTACAGTTCAAATTAGATGCAAAGTTCAAATTAGATAGCAAATGAAAGCCTGCATCTTTCTCAGTCACTTTTGCATTTGTTTATTGATTTTGTTGACAAATAAGCAAACAAGTATTAAATATCTGTTATACCCTAGAGATTTATTTCCATGCTAGGAAATTCATGGCAATGTAGCAAGATGTGCCTCTATAGCCAACAATGCAATCTAGACCCCAGTTTTTCAGCAGTGCCTCTGTGATATTTGGGGTTTAGTGATTTTTAGCTATGGGGCTATCCTAAGCATTACAGTAGGGAATTACTAGCATACTATATCTCTTCCTCCTATACTCAAGTCACAACTTCATGGTCGCAACAGAGCAAAACTTTTCCAGATGCAGCCAAATGTCTCCTTCAGTATCACAAATATGAAGAAAATTTAGTAAGTGAAATAGGTCAACTATGAGAGAAAAACTACAGGGTACCGAGACTGGGTACCAAAAAAGCCCATCTTAGCCTGGTAGTAAAGGGAGATTTCCTTGAGAAAGTGGGGTTTAAAAGCTATGGGGGACAGCTATATACAAAAGAGTGCTCTACACGGAGCTAGGGTACATACAGATTGCACAGAGTTCTCCCTCAGTTGGCATCAGAAGCTACCTCAGGACTCCAGATGTCACCTAAAAGGAACAGAAAAGGTCACAAAGAAATGAGTCTAGCCACAGTGTATCTCTCAGGGCAATTTAACTTTCTGAGTCCTCTCTGAGGTACAATAATCACAAAAGATATCCCTAGCAATTGAATGGAATTTCAGTAGGCAGTTACTAGCCAGTTAAGCACTGAAACCAATGAATTAATACGTATATTGAATTGTTAATAGATAGTCAGTATGGAAATTATGCTTTCACTTAGAAATGTAATATTTAACAAAGGTTCTACCTTTGACTAAATTTTGGTAGCACTCCTAAACCTTCTATGCCTATATGTGGTTTAAACACATGAAACTAAACTCTTTGGAAGACAACTGCAAACAGTTAAAATTACAGCCCTCAACTATGTTGATATCATTAAGAAAGTCTCCTACTTGTTGTTTTTAATGCAACATATGAAGACCTTTCACTGCATAATTTCTTAACAAACACAGCAAGTTTAAAAATTTTTAAATCTAATTTACTTTTTGATTATGGATCTCTTATATCTTATTTCCAAAAACTAATTTTTGTTATTAGACCAGAGCAAATAATTTTTGAAATATATTTCAAAGAATTCTAATGCTTAAAATTTTAAAGAATTACAGAATGCAATTAACTTCTTTTATTTCAATGTTTCTTGCTTTCTTGCCCACCTAATACCTTAACAAAAACAGGTAAAAATGGAACTACAGAACTAAACTCTTAGGTTTAAGTATCATAGTATGTATGTATGTATTATTATTATTATTATTATTATTTCCAAACTGGGGATCAAACTCAGGACCTTGCACTTGCCAAGCAGGCACTTGTGCCCCTGAGCTATACCTCTGGCCCCCAATCATGTTATCTCTATAAAACTTAAACATGTATAAGGTTTATTAATTTTCCAAAGGTAACAGCTTCAATAATTAGCTAAACAAAAACTAAATCCTTATTTATTCCAAACTGAGGTCTTCATAAAGATGGTACAGCAAAAGTTCTCAGTATTCATTCAGGAAAGACAAATTGGGGGGACATGCTGGTAAAATGAGAAATAACCAGACAACTCTAGGTATAGGCCAAAAGGGAGAGAAAACAAAGCAGTTACTTACCTTACATCATACTAGCAACTCTCCCACAGCACTACCTTCTTTTACTCAAAGAGCATCTAGGAGCAGCTATAGAACCTTAGACATCTTACATTTTAATACTTCTAATCTTCATAACCACCCTGTATCAAACAAGTATTCCCAAAACAAACTGTGCATATTAACCACTTTGTGATCTTGTTAGCAGTGGATTCTAATTTAGGAGGTATAAGGTCTAAAATTTACTTTTTTCTTTTCTTTTGTCTTTTTGAGACAGGATCTCACTATGCAGTTCAGGCTGGCCTTGAGCTCACTTTTGTAGCCCAGGCCAGTCTCATACTCACACCAATTGTGCAGTCTCAGCCTCCCAAGTACTATGAAATTTACATTTTTCATAAATGCCAAGCTGCTGCTTGCAATGGTGGTACTGGTTCTGGGCCACCAGCCATGCCTTAAATAGAAAGTCCCCTTTCACAGACCATGAGGGTTACATAAGTGGTGAGTCCAAATGTCTACGCACAAACCTCATCCCTAGAGGGGCTGATAGAGGTGGTCTATATTAGAATCTATGATCCCTCTAATGATAAGAGCTTCAGATCATTGTAATCTATTGGCCTAATGAACTGAAATCTGACAGATCTAAGTTAAAATCCTACCTCAATTAATTCTCAGCATTAGAAAAAAAAAGCTTCAGCAAATCATTTAACTTTTCCTCTGCTTAAAATATGTGGATAATATAACAAATTTCTCACTGAATAATATGATGAGCAAACAAATTTATCTATGGAAAATTTCCAGCCTACTAGAGATATCCAATAAAAGAGAGCAGCTATAATGGTGTTGTCATGGTTATGGTCTTCATTTTTAATGATGATGAGCTCAGACAAAGACAGAGTAGTGCACTTACTAAGGCCTACTTATCAGGGAAGGTCTGAACCTGTCTCCACCTCTCCAGCCACACTGACTTCATTGCACCTGATTACGCACATCAGGCGCAGAGATTTCAGCTGCTTTTGCTGCAAATACTGATGTCACTTCTTTCTCTGGCTCTATCTTGCTAGTTGTGACAGCCTCCCCTGCCTCAGACTTTCATTTCAGCTCCATCCCTGCACTTCTATTCCCAGCCCCTTGAACTTTACTTCCAGGTGTGGTCCTTCAAGGCTGTCTACAGCCCTCTCTTCTCCTGGCTAAGGCTGCCTGCTAAAAGTTCTCCCAGTCTGCTTCCCTAGTGCAACCGCCAGGCTGACTTCCTCCAGAATAAGAGGCTTAAGCACACACAATAGATAGATAGTAAATGGTATCTATATTTGAAGACATACACATTTGTTTATCTTAGTGTGCTATTTAGGCCTTCTTAAGAGTATGTCAATCATAACAGTAAAACAGCTGGGAGAAAATAGTCAAAATGAAATTGTTTACCCGTTGCTCACTAATAAAATTGGGAGGAATGCCAAACATAGTATGGAGGTAACACAATCCCATAAAATACTTGACAAAAAACAGCCGCAGACTTACGTTACTACTGCTCTGGCTGAAAAGATATTTCTTGAGGGACTAAGACACTAAAATGTTGGAAAAACCCAAGATCCTAAATAAGCAAATTGTTTTAGCATTTCTGTTCCAAGCAATAACATTCAACGACTGCATGGAGATTATTTTCAATAGGGATTTTATGGGAAAACTATAACTGGAAATAAAAGGGATATTCTAGCCATAAACATGACGTATCTCTTATTGCACATGGTGGTGATGACATTGAATGAGATCTCTGAGCAAAATAAGAGTTATGATGTGTGGTGTCAGCATAATAAAATAAGACTTCTCCCTCTTAAAGGTCAATCTTGAGCTTCATAAAGATGTACAGAATTTCATAGCCTGAAAACTATGCTAAGGGGACGCTTAGAACCAGATGGCTAGGTTTTGAAAAGGGAAATAAAGCCTCATACCCCTGCCTTAATTCATTGCAGCACAAATCAGTATTTTAAACTAGCTATTCTATCTGAAAGAAATTCATGGACCAGAGTTTTGTTGCAAAAGGAGTTCATACAGAAAAAATACAGGAGAGATGATCTGCCATCTTAAATAGCCAGCATGGTCATTCTGTTTCTTCTCCACTAGGTACAAATTTATAAGGCCATTCATATCATCTAAGTAGTTTTTAGTCTATTTTTATTCCCCTATGCTAGTATGAAAAGTGGGATGTAAGAAGTTAAAAAGGAGGTACATAGACCTTAGCTGAACTCAAGTAAGAGTTGAATTCAACGTAAGGGAGGGAGTGATGCTTGCTCTCTGCAGCTGCTTCTTTCTCTTTGCTCTTGCAGTTCTGCTGGTTTTTGCAGCCATAAATTGCTGCCCTCTGCCATGTGCCACTCTGCCTTGGACACAGCTGGTTGTGGACTGAAACCTCCACAGTCTGTGAGCTAAATAAACCTTTCCTTCTTTGACACTGGGTGTTGGGGATTTTGTCTCAGCAATGAGAGAAAAACAACCAAGACAGTCATATAACTTTAAATATGTGAATATACTAAAACATATTGAATAATACATCTTAAAGGATAAATTGGATGATGGCATAAATTGTCTAAATTATATCCATCACACCAAATCTTAACATCTGTTATATTGTTTGATGATCATAGCAATCTTGTGAGAGAAAACTATGCTTACTCCCATTTTGTGGATGATGACAACTTAGCATGTAGAATTTGTCCCAGGCCACATAATCTATATGTGATGCAGGATTCAAGTCACATAGGACACATCAAATTCAAGTTTTGCCATGGACCTTCTCTTTGAAAAATTCAGCTCTTACTTGAATGTTTCCAAAGTTCTTCTAATTTAGAGCCAGTGGTAGTATTTTATTTCTTTATATTGAGAATAGAATTCTATTGCATGGATATATCACATTTCTCTATTCATCACTCAAAATATGGGGGATTCTTATTTCCTGGATATTGTGAAAAAAAATACTGTTATAAATATTAACCATATTCTTATGCTTTTTGGTTATAGAAATTCCAGTGAGTATCAAGTGTATCAAGCACTAAATCATTGTGTATAGCTCTGGTTTGTACTTTCTTTTCTTTTTTCTTTTTTTTTTTAGGACTGGGATTCAAACTCATGACCTTGCACTTGCCAGGCAGGCACTTGTGCCACGGAACTATCTTCCCCAGTCCCTGGTTTCTACTTTCTTGATTTTTGATTATATTGAGCATTTTTTTCATGTTATTATGAACCTATAAGTTTTCTTTAAGGAACTGCTATTTTGGTTTTTTTCTTGGGCAATTCATCTATAAGTGAGTTAGAAGAGAACTTCATGTACTCTACACACCAAACAGAAGATATTACAAGAAAATAAAGTGAAATATCTCTTATGCATATAGATGCCAATATTGCTAACAAGATACAAGTAACCAAATCCAGAAGAAGATGTTACAAATCCTGATCAAGTAAGAGATATTCCATGAATGTTGAACTGCTTTAACAACTGAAATTCAATTTATATGCTGTACCAAATAATAAAATAAAGGACAAATGACACATGATAATGCACAGAAAAACATCTGACAAAATCTAACCAATATTCCTTCACAATGAAAACACTTAAAACTAGGTATGGTAAAAAACTTCCACAACTCAAATTTTTTAAAAAGTGTTAATCTACAAAGTGACAACTAACATAATACTTCATTATGAAAGACTGCTTTATTCCTATGATCAGGAATAAGAAAAAACACTCACTGTCACCACATCTCATCAATATCTTACTGGAAGGTCTACTGAGAGAAATAAAGTCAGAAAATGAAATGAAGTTTATCAAGATTAGAAAGGGTGAAGCAAAACACTTTTTATAGATACTATAATTATATATGTGGAAAATACTTTCTGGAATCTACTGAAAACTTACAAAAACTAATACCTGAATTATACAAGAGTCAAACATAAACATTAATTATGTTTCTACATTCTAGTAATGAATGACACAAAACTAATCTTAGAAATTGGGGCCCGGCAAGATGGCTCAGTGGTCTAAAGCGCCTGCTTGGAAAACCTTGGGAGGCTTCAAGGACCGCGATTCTATCCCTGACACCACATGCTGCACCAGCCCTGCCCTTGGGGCAGGCTGAGCCGGCCATAAAAATGAGTGAATAAACAAACAAAGGTTCTGAAACAAGAACAAAATAAAAAATAAATAAATAAAATAAAAAATTTTTTAAAAAGAAATTATATTTATAATAGCATCAAAAATACATGGAGAGAGCCAGCCTGATAGCTCTGTGGAGTAAAGCACCTGCTTAGGCAAAGTGCAGCAGCCAGGGTTTGATCCTCAGCATGGTGTGCCAGCCAACCTGCAAGGTGCACTGGGATAGTGAATGAGACTGGGAGTGGTGTTGTACACCTAAAATTCCAGAACTTTGGGAGGCTGAAAATAGAAGAATCACTATGAGTCCGACCAACACGGTGAAATCCTATAGAAGCTGTCCTAAGTACTTGAAGGGTTAAATATGGAGGTTAATTTTATGTGTCAGTTTGACTAGGCTAAGGGACATTCAGGACATGGGTAAAATATTTTTGAATGAAAGTCTGTGTAGGTGTTTACAGAAAAGTTAGCATTTGAATTGACAGACTGAGTAAAAAAATCGTCCTTATTAATGTGGATGGATATAGACCTGAACAGAATGAAAAGATGGACAATTTTGCAAAAACTAAAGTTAGATCCTCACACCACATACAAAAATAAATTCCAAATAATGTGGAACTATAAAATTCTTAAGAAAAAAGTTACTTAGGGTTAGGCAATGATTTTTAGGTGCAACAGCAAAATATAATGAATAATAGAAAATGAATTAGACAAATCAACACTTAAAACATGTGTTTTAGAGGATATCATCAAAAAGTAGATCAAACAGGCCACAAAATAGGAGATCATAATTGAAATCACATTCTTACATAGACTTACATCTCAACAAACAACTGGATAGTCACATGCAAAAAGTAAGAATCTAGACACCTAAAGTTAGAACTTTTAAGTTGATGCAAAACAGATGAATAAGAGAAAAACCTTTTTAATTACTTGTACATATGTAGAAGTGTTACAAAAATATGAGATTCAAAAGCAGTCAGGTGATTGATAATAGATTATTCTGAACAATGGAAAAGAGTAGGGGTGTGAGACTTTTCAGGGTGGAAGAAACAAATTGTAGGAAAGAGATAAGTTATAGAAGGGTAAGTGGAGCACTGTATGATAAATGACTGTTGCCTCCTACTACAGGTATAGTATGGGAGGTAGTGAAAATTTCTAAGTATCTCTTCCTGGCACAAAACCTTAAATGAAAAAGGCTTTCTTCTTTAATGCAAATTTTTTCTTTACACAATGACAGTTACTGATTTTAGACATTTAAGGAGGAGAGCTTTTCCTGCGTTGGTTCTTAATTTTTTGTAAAGCACAATAACCTATATGCCAGAGTGGCATTCTTTGAGGTGACATATTCTGGTCTTCTGCAGACATATTTTTGGAGTAGTGCTTTCTTGGCCCCAACATACCCTTCACAATAATTAGATCAAAATGGTCAAAGGCCTAAAAGAAAACTGTGCAAGTCCTAGAGTAGTGATGGTGAACCTTTCAGAGCTTTCAATGACAATAAATACCAGATACTCAAGCCATAGGGTCACCATTACTGTCCTAAAGACATAGTAGAAAATCTTCACACAAGACAACTTGAAATCCCTTGTTTGTAATTGCCCCACCTTTCTTTTTAATTTTGTGATGGGGTCTCATAATGTGGTTCAACTCAATTTCCAACTCCTGGACTCAACCCATCCTCCTGCCTCAATCTCCAGAGTAGTGGAAACCCCAGGGAGCAGGTGCGTAAACACACCCAGCACCTATCCCTTTTTTCACTGTGGTTTTTCTCAGCTTTCCAGTATACTTTAATCACCCAACCATGTCCACCTTTTTCTCAGTGGATACCTTTATTGACAAAATGTTTGTCACCAGAGAACAACCTCTTCCAAGTCTGTCCCCTCTCAGGTACTAAGGCCTTAAGAGCTGGTGTCCTCGTCAATTGCACATGCAGGTTCTCTTTCTAACTCGACTCTAGGTGCCTTAAGACTAGACACTAACATTTTTCATCCTGATCCATCTAACCCACTGAGCACATGTCTAGCTATACTGCATAATCAAATGTTCAGCTAGGGATTTCAATGAACTGTTTACTACAGAAATCACAGGTTTCATCTATTTTGTTGATGTTAATCCATGAGTCTCATCAAGCAGAGTTGACAGATGAGCCCAAACTACATCTGGTGTATTTACAGCACTTAGCCTCAGCCAAGCAACAATGCAAACCTGGTCCCTCAAACAGAAATTTTACTTCTAGTGAAGTCATTTCAGAGAATCTTAGAGACACGGCACAGTTTCATTTTGCTTCTAAAACTGGACATCATGATTGATCACAGAAGTTATTTAATTGGTTGTAAAGTTCACTTCAATTACTGCCGCAGCAGTTATCTACCACTTGTCCTTCTATCAATATCCAGAGAATAGCCTCGATCTTTTGTAAGGACACTCTAAATCTAACATAATAGCCTAGTTTTCATTTAAATTCACTCCTCTTTCTCTGCACCCAACTAATGCACACATAGAACATATCTTAATAATTTTATGTGCATGGAAACCCCTAGCTGGATACTTACAAAATAAGCTTCACGTGAGTCCCGCGAAGTTTAAACCTGGTGTTGCTGGGGTCCCTCAGTATTCTCTGCAATCTTGAGATGCCATCCACCTGCTAAACCTTGTATAAGATTGGGGTGCATTTTGCCTAGGGGAAATGAAATTAAAAGCAAGAACAGCCTTTGCTTTTTGGTTTGTTTGTTGTTATTTGAGAGGAAGGTGTCTTAGTTACTTTTCACTCATTGCTGGGGCAAATACCTGACACTCAAAATGAAGGAAGGAAAGGTTTATTTAGCTCACAGTTCGTGGAGGTTTCAGTCCATATTCAGCTGGCCCAAGGCTGAGTGGAATAGAGCAGAGAGCATCCAGTTCATGGCGGTGGAACAGCAACAAAATGGTGGCAGAAATAGCCAACCAAACAGGGCAGCAGAGAGCAACAGCTCTAGTCTGTCTCTCTGACTCTCTTTATATTACATTCAGGCTCTCTGCCTTAGCCTCCGCCTTAGGCTGAACCCATAATCCCAGAAGTACTGAGACCCATAATCCCATCAGTACTAAAATCCATAAGCCCAGGGATCATGGATCAAGTTTCAAAGGCTAGAAGTGCCCGCCCCCTGACTCATGAGGCTTTGGGGGGACAACTAGACATAAACCATAACAGAAGGTGAGTGTCTTGTTTCTTTGGCACTGAGGAATAAACTCAGGACTTTCACACTGGGCCATACCCCAGCTTCTTCTTTATTTTTATTTTATTTTATTGGTTTTTGTTTGTTTGTTTGTTTGTTTGTTTGGCTGTGTCTTGCTAAATTGCTCAGGCTGGACTCAAACTTATAATTCTCCTGCCTCAGTTTCCCGAAGTCCTAAGATTACAACTATGCATTATCATACGCTATTTAACATATTTAAATTCTTATTCTGGTGTTGACAGAATCAGCAGGAGGGCAGTGAAGCCCTGCTCCTCACACCTTTGTGTATTTGAAAGTGCTGCCCTTCAGGCTATGCCCCAGTCTCCAGATCTCCAGATCTCCAGGTAGTGGTGGCAGCAAGGACAACACTGACTGTGACCTTGTACAACCTTGTAATCAGCAGCAGCCTTCTCAGACCTTTTTGGTCCAAAAGTTTATCTTCTGGTCCAATTGTTTGCCTGGGGTAATAGAGCAAAGTACACACTGTTAGAGCCAAGAACACACTATCTTCAAAGGCCACTTTGGCTGCTGAAGGAAAAACCAGTCTCTTCTCCTCTTGATGAGTTTCTTCACCCTGCATGTTTGTGCGGCTCATTTAATGATTCTGTAGACTCATTTTATAGAACTTTGGTTTTTTTTTTTTTTTTTTTTTTTTTTTTTTGTGGGACCAGGGTTCGAACTCACGACCTTGCACTTGCCCAGCAGGCACTTGTGCCTCGGAGCGGTGGCTCACGCCTGTAATCCCAGCACTCGGGAGGCTGAGGCAGGAGGATTGGTGCGAGTTCGAGACCAGCCTGGGCTACAAAAGTGAGCTCAAGGCCAGCCTCAACTGCATAGTGAGACCCTGTCTCAAAAAAGACAAAAAATAAAAAATAAAAAAAATAGAACTTTGAACAAAATAAATTTTCTTCACTGTAGCTGAAAGAACTCTTCACAGGGAAAGCCATGTTACAGCAAAGGAAGGTGAGGTTCTGGGCTCTGCAGCCCAGTATGGCAAGGCAGGTGCTTTCAGGACTTCACAGGTAGACACTTCACTATCAACAAGCCTGGGAAGCTTCTGATTGATTTTCTGAGACTAACATTCTAATCTTTAAAAAATTAGTACTTTTTTTTTCAACATCTAACAATGACACTCATCATGAAGAGCTGGTTTCTTTACACATGTATTAATTCTTTCTACTTTCCCTTCCGCATTCTTCATTCCTTCTCTGTCTAGATCCCCTTCTGATTTGCAAAAGTTCTATTTCCTTATTGTCTATTGAAAGAGAGACTAGGGCACATAGCTGGGGTGATTAGAAACAACCTGCCGGTTGAAGAGATTGGTTAACCGTAGGCACCGTGCAACAGTTTCCAGTCCTGACACGAGATCAAGTGGAAACCTGTACTTGGTACCAAACTTCTGACAGAAGAACAGGATGAACCTGGCACCAAATGTTAGCTTTCTGACCCAAGAACACAAGGAGTTCAGCGCCCAACACCAACTTTCTAGTAGGAAATTGACTGGGACCACCCAGGGAAGCTAGCAAGGAAGCCAGAACCACATGGCAGCGATGACTCTGCTGCCATCAGGCTCTTGTATGGCAGTGGTCTCTCCTTTTGGGCTGTCCCTTCTCTTTTCTTTCCAAGCATTGTTTTCTCCTGGAGCACTTCTTCGGTGCTTCTTTCCCTTTTCTTTTATATCTTTTTTCCTAAAATAAATGATAATATTGGCATTGACTAGTAGTGCCAACCAATTCATTGAACAGGAAAATAAGAGGCTGGAAACTGCTAAGGATCCCCTCCACACCTGGTAACACTGCTGCCTATCACTCAAAGTGTTCTTTAAATTAGCTTCACTTCTGTACGAAACCCAATGCACTCTTATCCTAAATGGCCACACCAGCATAGCAAATGGGGCTGTCCCTTCAGATGCAAGTGGACAATAATGTTTTCAAATTGCACGTGATTAACCTTAGTGCTCTTTACCAGTCAGCTTCTCCTAACAGGTTGTGATTTTTCCTGAAGTCAGGAGCCACTCGACACACCACAGGAGCAGTGTGGAATAAATGAACACATGATATATAAGTAAGAAAAGTTATAGAGATTATTTATAATCTAATGACAAAGTCTTTCAACTCTGTGTGTTCAGACACCCACCCCCAGAACAAGATCTAAGATAATTATGAACGAACCATAGTGCCTTCCTGTAAAGCCAGTGTGCCTGCTCCGCGTCCACAGAGAAGCACAGATCTTGCTACTTCCCTCATTCCCGCCAAGGAGCACATGCGCTGAGGAGAAACCCTAAATTCTCCCCCTGGGCCCTTGTTTCAAAAGTGATAAAGTTACTGACAAGAGTGTAAAGTGAATTACACAATCATTTTAAATAGTTTTTAAAGGTCCAGTGGATTTTAGTTTGACCTTAGGAAATTCAGCAGCTAAATAAAGAAGAGAATTTATTTTTAATTTTTTAAATATATTTGTAGTGTAGGGTCTATAGGATCTACAGGGTCTCACTATGTAGTGACTGGTAGTGATTGTCCTGTCTTCGGCCTCCCAGGTGCTGGGATTACAGGCTTGTGCCACCATGCCCAGTTTCAGTCACTGTCTCAGCAAGCCATGGGGACGTGGGGCCTGCACAGCAGCCTGGGGATAGAACCCCGCCATTGTGATCTGCCTAAGCAGATGCTTTACTATGCTGAGCTATCTGGCTGGCCTTAAGCAGAAAATTTAACAAGGTATTCCTATCGGCCTAATTCTCAAATAGTAGCCTAAAATCATTAGTTTAAGCCAGCTCATATGAATTATGAAACCCTTTCCTAAAGCTGATGAATGAAATGAAGGATTTAGATCAATTAACAAGAAGCCACCTTTACCTTACCAGCATTACAATCTGTTTACTCAGGAAGCTAAAGCAAGGCCAGCCTGGATGCACAGCAAGAGCCTGCCTCAAAAACTTGCTTTAAAAATCATCTACTCATAGTGAGGTTATTTTCTTTGCAAGTTCATTTTTGCTGCACCTAGAAAAGTACAAAGAATAACACCAAGAGTAATAAACTGCTGCCCATGCATGACATAAGTTAAAGTTCAACACCATTTCTTGTATTCATTGTCACAAGTTTAAATGTATATGGCCAAAGAGCCATTCACCGAGAAGAAGCAAGCTGACAGCTCAAAGGTGTGGTTGCAAGATTTAATGATTTGCTTGCTATGTGTGCTGCACATAGCAGTATTTCCTGGAGTTTAATACAGGAGAAAGGAATTCTACTAAAATGAAAAATCAATCACTTTTAAGGGCGAAAGTAACCTCTGAGAGTGTAACTAGCAGCTAGCTTCTCAGCACTTAAATGTGATGAAAAATCATTGTTCAGAATCAATGGCCATCTTTGTGGAGAATTATGGAAGCTTTACAAGTTGTTAATAGGCCCAGAAGATTAGAGGCTTCAACTTTCCCTCATCACCATTTCTGTAAATCCAGGGAAATCACTAGCATGTGATGACGTCTCAGGCTTCCTTGAACTTTCTTTGGACCACCCTCTCAGGTTCATTTCCCACAGCCCAGGTTAGACTTTGGCCCACCATTGTTGATGCTGGGATGTGGGCTGACGTCATATTGCAAAGCAATGTTGGAACAGCTGAGCTCTACACAGTCATGAACTAACTACCTCTGGCTCTCAGTAGTTACTCTCAACCCATTTTGATAGGGAAATAAGAGTCGATGTGTGTTGATCAGAACTTCCCAAGCTAAGTTTTAAGACAGTTACCTTGAGAACCTTCCTTCATTTGCCCTTTGTCAGTTGCTGCCTTAACCTCTCATTCTTAACCTTCTTTGTCCTGTAGCATGTTACATTCTTTCCAATACAAACACAAAAACACAACATGTCTTCTTCTACCCAATCTCCCATTACTTTATCTATCTTTTGTTTTCTCAAATTTGCTTTTTATTTCCTCCCTACTAGCATGTTTCAGAGAGGCCTTGTTCTCGCTTCTACTCTCTCCATCCCAACATACTCACAGTCTCCCTGACTGCAGTGTGGCTCTTAAAAAAGAAATCTTTTCCCCCCAACAAACCCATTATCTCCAAGGCGCTCCACAGAAGGCATTCATCATTTTCTCATCTGGGCTTCCTTTCCCATGTACACCATTGGTAAAGGCAACCTCAGTGTCACCATCCTTCATCTGGCCTCCTGACCTAGAAACTCCAAATCTGCTTTCACTACTGCTCAGACTGAGTTTCACAGCCAGAATGCTCTGTCTCCAAGGTCACTAAAGGGGAAGCACCCTAACTTGGAGTTCTCATCCTTCTTGAACATCAGAAATACTTAAAATATGTAACATTGGAACTGACTGAAATGCTCATGTGCAAAGCCCATGACCAGAAGTCAATTCAGTGGATCTAGTTTGGGTCCTTGTCTCTAATCTGTATTTTTTAAAAAGGCACATAAATAATAGTGATGAGTACCAAAGAGTGACATCCTCCTAAGCACTATGATCAGAAGATAAGTAGTACTTCTCCTGAAGGATCCTTAAGCTTAAAAAAAAAAAAAAAACGTCATTCATTAAACTATTAATGGAAAGTATAACTTGCCATGTCTAGGGCAGACTCAAAAAGTGTGTCTTAGTGTGCCAGATGATACCACAGTGCCAATTTCCTGAATACAACTGGATATGCTATCTCCCTGTAATACCAGTCCCAGTGCAGTTTCTTCAAATAAATCCAACTCCAAAACCACAGAGATCAGTGGGGCTCCTCATTGTGTTTATTGACGGAAAGGACATTATGGCTCATTTTACACAGCCAAATGTGACTTTAAAACTTCTTTAAGCATTTTATTATGAAAGAATGTCAAAATAATCTTGATGTCTCTTCCTTGCTTCCTTGGGAGTTTTTCTTGAAATGGATTTAGTAATCCCTTTTAAACCATAACTTCTGAAAGCTTCCACCTGTGGGGTATACATGGTGATGGGTGTAGAGATGATTGTCACCATGCATGACTGGGTCCCAATCCCTTCAACACTTTACAGACTCTATGATGTGCCTTCAAATGAAACTGAGGCCAGGTCCATCAGAAGAAACTAGGAATGAGCCAATAGCTACAAAATGGTATCCTTAAGGGATATAGAAAGGAATAAGTAAGACATATCAAATTAAGAGAAGAATTTCCTATCAAGAAATGCATCTAGCAGGGGAGATAACTCAATGGCATAGGGGCCTACCTGGCAAGTACAAAGTCCTATGTTTGATCCCTGATACCAAAAAATTTTTAAATTTAAAAATGCTCATATTGAGGGCTAGGGATACAGCTCAGCAGTGTAAGTGCCTACCAGGCAAGCTCAAGGTACTGAGTTCGATCCCCAGTACTGCAAAAGGAAAGAAAAAGAAAGAAGGAAAGAAAGAAAGAAAGAAAGAAAGAAGAAAGAAAACCGAGAGAGAGAGAGAGAGAGAGAGAGAGAAAGAGAGAGAGAGAGAGAGAGAGAGAAATATCCAAATAAATTTGAGATGAAATTTGTGAAGAAAGCAGTAAAAGATTGCACATGATTAAAACAAAAAATTAAAGCCATGGTAAATGGATAAGGAGAATGGGGAAATAATAAAACTATATAATAATGTAAGAGAAAACTAAGACCAGCATCCTAAAGAAATATTTACTGCTGAATAGATCAGTCTGCCTATGTTGACTGTATGCTTATTGACAACAATGACCCAGTTTTATGTGTCTCTGCCCACAGCTTGTTACATATGTGGGTGGGAGAAGCATGATATAAATGAGTGGATTACTGAGGAATACCGTGGACTCTGTTATACTGCTTTAACATACCAGCTTCTGGCTGCTTGACACAACTTTAGTGATGTGTTTCAAAGAGCATGGTATCATTCAAATCCATTTCACTTTCTTGCTTGCTCTCTCCTGTCAATCATGTCTGTACTTCTGAAATACTGAGGTAAATTGTGGGTGTGTGTTCTGTTCATCAGGTGTGTTTCACTGGAGCTATATTTCCCATCACCTTCCCTCCCTAAATCATATCCATGTTCAGTATATAACCTCAAACTTCTCAGCATGCATGAATGTTGTATAAGCCTAGGAAAATAAGACCTTAGCTGTACCATAAATAAAATACTGGCTGTTTAAATATAGTCAAATCTATATCATTTTCACAAATGGATTCAAATTATGAATACATGTTTACATGTGGTCTTTCACATACATAATAAAATGTTATGGTAAATACAAAGTTCATTTTAGTAAATACTACTTCATTTAGATTTTAGATTATGTTGATAATAAATGCTGATAATATTGATAATAAATAATATTGATATCAATATTGATAATATTGATAATAAATCAATATTATTATTAATTTATTATCAATAAAAATTGTTGCTATAATTAAAATTACAAAATTATTAATGTAATAAAGAGAAAGTGTTAATGAAAACATTTACATTGTCTTCTTTTCTCATATAAAATGGAATAGGCATTGTTTTTTCTGAATATATGACATCAAATATGATTCAAAGTACAGTTTCAGGTTTAGCCCATTACATGGACTCACTATCCCTAATATGATTCAAGGTAATAATTTTAGCTTCTAATGTCTCAAATTTCATCACAAATTTCATCTCTATGTCAGTAGTAGAGCATTTGCTCAGCATATATGAGGCTCTGTGTTCAACCCCCAGCACCACAAAAGTATTTCTCCTGGTTGTAATCCTTTCTTTCTAAAGCACCAAGGATGAAATTTACCTCTACTGATACACCAATCTGCACTCTCACCATAACAGACTGTAATTTATTAATTATTGTAATGATTGATATGCATGTAACCAATATGCCTATCTTTAGAGCATTCTTACTGATACATATTTTAGTCTGTATGACAGTTATAGTTCTAACTGTCCACTAGCAAATAGTCATTTTGGATTTTGAAAATAAATTACTTAGTTATTCACCTTTGTTCCTCTTGTTGTGAAGCCACCTGGAGTGAGGATCATCTTGCAGCACCAGGTTGGCGACATTGTTCCTGTGGGCTGATGCATATGGTGCCAATGGCAGGAGCAATTAAAGATATGGATAAAAATTAGGTGGCTGGGGGAAGTAACATAGCTGTAATTAAGTTGCTGAAAGACACTCAGAGCAGGGAACAATGCCAAGCCGCATGGCCTTTGTAACTGCCAATCCAAAAATCAAGTAAGTTAGAAAAAAAGAAAAGAAACATCTGATTCTCCAAGATTGGCCCAAAGGCACCTAAACTTTTTCATGCATAGTAAATCGTGCTTTCATGTCCACTGTTGACAGCAATAGCTTTGTTATTTTAGACTGACTGACATCTCACCTCTTTCTAGTTTGCATATGATCAAACTCCTTCTAAACACAAACACAGTCTACATAGAAAGTCTGAAAAAGGCTTCTACACAAGTGAAAAAGGTTGGTCTTTATTTCCAGGGGTAATTATGGAAATAATAGCCAGTCTATGCTTAATTATTTTAGATAATTTCTAATACCAGGACAGTGACAATACCAAATGCTGTCCTCCCATGTAAAAATTATTTGCAAGTAATAGTCTGTGTATAAAGGTAATTCACATGCTCCTGATCCCGTCAATTAAGAAAAAACCTCTAATGTTTCCAAGCAAATTCCCAGGTAAGTTGTTAGGCTGAAGTATTAAGTTGCAGAAAAAAGTAAGACAGTGGTCATATTCACAATGACAAAAGCTGATTTTCATTTTGACAGAAATCATTTTGTTTTATTTCACCTAAAGAGATAAGTTATATTATTATTTTCTCCAAGCTAAAAGGAAGGAAGGTGGGGGGAAAACACATCAAATGACTTATCTAATGCCACTACTAGGTAAGGTCGATGCTGAAGGTGAGGGTTACACTACAGATAGTAAAATATAAGTAAATGAATAAAAAAAACAGAACAAGGGGGCTGAAATTCTAAGCCTCATTTTTCTAACTCTATGTGTAACTTTGGGTAAACCTTTCAGTTCTCAAAATTAACACTCTTCAAAGGTAATTGTTCTAGCAGCTGCACTTGCATCTCCTATGAGCTTGCTAGAAATCTACAATCATAATCTGCACGTTTACAAGACTTTCAGGTGATTCTTATGCACATGGCATTTTGACAAACATCACTCTGGTCCTCACAGTACAATTTGAAAGCTGGCTAGGACAGTATCAGCTGTCTCTTTTTACCCAAATGCTATAGTGTGCATTTCACTTCAAATATAAAGATGACTAAAATTATGTTCAAAATCAAATGCTAGATATCAGCTGTAGTCAAAAAAGTTTGCAAGTTCATCATAGTTTCTTCATACCTAGTCTGTCAAAGTTGGATTACACTCTGTACTGATAGAAGTTATTTATTAATAAGCAAAAAGGTGCTTGAATTATTTTGCTTGATTTTCATGTTGATATTTTCGCAGTAGAGATAGATTTTGCTTCATAATTATAGTATAAATAATTGGCTTTGTTATGGTTTGTGCCTAGTTGTCCCCCCAAAGCCTCATCAGTCATGGGGTGGCTTCTGGAGTTTGTGATTGGTTCATGATCCAACGCTGGGATTATGGGTGTGAGTGCCCTGGGGCAGATACTCTGCATTACAATGCAAGGAGGGGAGAGAGGCTTGCTGGCTGCCGGAGCTGCTGCCACCCCTTTTGTTTTCTGGTTTTGGCCATGAATGGTTGCTCTGTGCTGCGTACCACCCTGCTTTGCAGCCAGCTAAGTATAGACTGAAACATCCACTGACTATGAGATAAACAAACTCTCCCTTCCTTCATTTTGGGTATTGAGTACTTGGTCCCAGCAACAAGAGAAAAGTCACTCAGACAGGTAAAGGGGCACTATTAAAATCTTGACCCCTTTAAGTTCTTTTTAACCAGTGATGACTTTGGTTAGTGTTTCTATGTTTGAGGAAAATATCACTCAATGCCCCACCTTCCTTTCATTCAGGCCACTAATCACATATATTTTTCAGTTTTGTATTAATGACCGCTAACTTCTGGCAGTTTTTGAATTTTATAAATGAGTACAGGGAAATAACTAGCATTACTATCTATCATGATACCTTAATATACTTTAATAAGTAGATATATTATAATTACTTAAGGTATTTTTCAACATGCCTGCAACTGCTTTCTAATGCTTTTGGTAAAGGCAATGAAATATATATATTATTCCTTGCTATTACATTGTTCACTGGAAATGTAAAATGATACCACTGATGGGATTATGAAAGTTAGATTTTGAGATCAGCACAGTTTAAGCCCTAGTATGGTTACAATTTCTGTAATTAATTATCCCAGGAAGAACTTCATTTTGTTATATGCTGATGTCACTGCTTTTATATTACTCCTTGGAGTAGCCCTCCCACAGGAACAAGTTTATCATCAGTAAAACCCAAAATGCCTATTTTATGTTTGTCTGACTGGCTGGTGAGTTTGGGGAAAATGCCCACAGTCCACCTGTCAGTAACTACGAACAAGTAATTTTAATTTTCCAGGTTCTTGCTTGCGAAAGTATTCTCTAGCTCTAAGCCATTGTTTATGTCTGAAACCTGGTCTCCACATCAGTGAGTGGCACACACAGGAAAGCAGCTGACTTTAATTCTTGCTTAGTATGTAAAAAAAGAAACTCTGTGGTTGAAGAATCCCTTTATGTTCAACCCTGACTTGAGCCTCCAGATTCATTACTCTACTCTGCTTCTCATGCACATCTTTGGATTAATATGTTTGTGTGACTTGCTTAACACTAAATTCATTTTCTACCCTAGACATTCCCTCTGAAACTGACCTCTCAGCACCAAACAGTCTTCTAAATCCTTGTGGTATGGAGTAGTGAGATAGAATGGGAAAAACTATTCTATTTTTATATATTTATCTTTCACATTCAATTGTAAGATATTAAGAGCATTCCATTAGTAAGCAATAAGATGAAAAAGATCTGAAATGGAGGTCTGTTAAAAAAAATTAGTGTTTTTTTTTTTTTTTTTCAGGACCAGAGTTCAAACTCATGACCTTGCATTTGCCAGGCAGGCACTTGTGCCATGGAGCTATCTCCCCAGCCCCCCAAAATTAGTGCTTTAAGTTTAAAATAAAATTCAGTTTCTCAGATGCCCTAGCCACACTTCTTGGGCTTAATCACCACTTACAACTTGCATTTACCACAGTGGACAGCACGAACAGAACATGTGCCTCATCAGAGAGCATTCCATGCTGAGTGGAGATATTCTAGATGGTTTACATACATTGTTAGTTTATGCCTAATAGCATGCATATGTTGTAGGACACTGTCAGACATTCACACACCAGGACTCAAGAGGTTCTAAGATACTTGGAGCCTCATCCAATTATCAAGTGAAAGAGCCAGAGCTTCAAATCAAAACTTAACCATTTACACTAAATATTCAAGTATGGCTCTGTCTGACTTTAACTTTTTTTTTCTGTATTTAGGACAGGGTCTATAGGGTCCACAGGAATCTCACTATGTAGTCTGGAGTCGCAATGATTCTCCTGTTTTCAGCCTTCCAAGCGCTGGGATTACAGGTGCATGCCATCATGTCCAGGCTCAATGGCAGTCACAGCACACTCCACAGGCAGGGCCTGGATAGCATGACAGGGACTGAACCCTGACCATTGTGCTCTGCCTAAGCAGGCACTTTAGTCCACTGAGCTATCAGATTGGCCCTGTCTGACTAATTTTTTACTATACTACATACTAGATACATAAGTGCTAACAGCATGGACATCTTAGAATGTAATTTTGTAATGGATCACCTATTTCAAATCCCTTTTATATGTGAGTCTAGAATGGAAAATTATCTTAAGATCAAAATATTTGTAAGTTGACAAATCACTAACAGCTTACAATGTGGTTTCTATAACTGCTACATCTTCTCTTCCCTGCAAAAGGATAATTAGACAGTGAAGTAGTAGAAAAATTTCAATAAAAGAATTAATATTTGTTGTTCTTTAGCTTTATGTTAAACTATGTTGGAAAATGCTGTGAAATAAGGTTTACCTTCATTTTGCAAATAAGAAAGCAAGAAAAGATGATTCAGTGGGGTGATTCCTCAAATTTCTTTCCCACTTTGAGGTGATTTATCTAAGTTACCATGATTAATTATTTAGGATTTCGCTTCCTTTGTCAGTATTTCCTTGCTTTTGGTAGATTTTACCAAATACTCTGCATGCTATCTTGATATTTTGCATATTGTGGCAATGAGCTAATCTCTATGATTCATGCAGTCTTGTCATTTAAACTATCATTCAGAGGATGGCTGTTTTTTAGATATATGGCATTGGCCTTATGACCTAGATATAGTGACGACAACATCCACTGCTGATTCTAGGATGGTACCTTGAAGGGTAAAATATATGCTCTATAGCTGCAGTGTAAAAGTCACCATTTCTTTCATAGAATATACAGAAAGGCTTCTGGGTAGACAGATCCATAAATATAACTAATGAAAATATAGGCATAGTAAATATATCTTTTCATTGGCAAAGTTACTGTTTTCTCTCTCTCTCTCTCTCTCTCTCTCTCTCTTTTGAAACAGGATCTCATTATGCAGTTCATGCTGGCCTTGAGCTTACTTTTGTAGCCCAGGCTGGTCTCAAACTCACATCGATCCTCCAGCCTCAGCCTCCCAAGTGCTGGGATTTCAGGTGTACACCACCACGCCTGCCTTCAAAGTTGTTTTCTGAACCAAAATTTCAAATAGTGGATTTAAGACTTTCGTGCCTAAGACAGGAATGATCAAAATCAGTCTATGGCTCTAATTGTTACCCGAGTTCTCTTTGCCTTTGAGCAATTAGATTCTGTTTGGCCTTGATTTAAAATTTGGGAAAAAACTTAGAATAGGCCAATTTAATTCTAATAAAACATGCCATATATATGGCAAAGTTGGGATGTAATATAGGAAACATTTCACAGCTTGGCTCATAAAAATTCCTCCTTCTCACAGAGTGGGCCCCACTTTATACACTGCAAGGCTCCCCAGTGGTTGTGTCAGCAGTGTATGTATCCATACCTGCTGACAAGAGCTGACTGATTTACATCAGGTCCAAGATGATCTAGAGACCTCTCTGTGGTAATTCAAACTTAGAATAGTTGGCACCTGATTAATGTAGCTTGTTAAAGAAATACCCAGGGTCCTATTGCTGAGAACCCCAACATTGCCCTAATGTATGAAGAGCCCAAGAGTTAGTGATATTCAAGAATTAATAATTACTGGGCCAGGGAGATAGCTCAGTAGAATAAGTGCTTGCCTGGCAAGCACAGGGTCCTGAGTTCAATCTCTGGTAGTTAAAAAAAAAAAAAAAGAATTAGTAATTACTATATCAAAAGGGTTTTCAAAAGGTGACTTTATGATTATGCACAATCATACTTAAATCTCCTGCAAAATGTTCTCTTACATAATTAGAAATTTACATTATTACTTTATTTTGAGTATTAACTTTTCCTAAATACATTCAAATACTTAGTAGGCAGGTAACACGTGCCCAGGCCCTGATCAAATCCACACAAATTACAAATTAGTTTGATTTAGGGGAGATTTTATTTTAAATACTGATTTTTGTTAACCCTTCACAAAAATTCCTGAACACAAACAAGTGGATTTCTTGAAATTTCTTAACACACTATGACTTTTGACTAAGTTGTCTATTTCTTATCTTTCAGACAAACTAACCCCAGAATGATGCTAATGCAGAGAAATAAAGTCATCTTGCACCTAAGAAATTATACTCAAGATGCAGAGAGATTCTCCAAGTGTTTAATAAATGCTAAGAATTTCCAATAAAGAAATGAACTGATAAAATGTGGAACTATTATATTAAAGTGAAGAAAACACTATTGCCACTGGTTAAACGTGCCAGATAATTAAACTCTTTCTGTGTCCCAGCTGTAATTCTTTCTTTTGCTAGGTGTTTGCTAGTGTGTTTGGTGTTTCATTTTACAGTGCTGAGGATCAAACCTAAGGCCTTGAACATGCCAAACAAGCACTGTACCACTTTCTGCATGCCCAGCCATAATTATATTTTTAATTTACACTTGACGTCTCCCATGGATTTTTTAATCATTTCATCTGTTTTTGTTATTACTTAAATAGATTATAAAATCTTAAGTATTTTGTTTTATACTTCTGTCTCCCTCCATTGCTTAGTACAATGCAGAGTGAACAATAATTTAGTAATGATAAATATTTCTGTTCTACACTGATTAAGAGTATGAATTAATGGTGAGATTCTTTAGGGGAAATTCCAGTGGCTGATTAGTGATGACTGCCATGTCTTCAAAAGGAGGCCCTGGTGGCTCAAATCCATTTTATTAGAAGAAATACATTCCATACTAATTGAAAAATGTATAAATCTCAAGAAAAGGATGATTACAGTTCAGTTGCATCAGAGTTTAATTTTCAATGCAAGTCATATGGTAATAAATCACAGATCATTATTAAGCACTGAATCCATAAACTGAAATTGAAAGAAGCAACTAGTTGACAAAATCATCAGAGATACTTTGTGCTCATATTCAATCTCTCTTTTGATTCTTTGTTCAAAATTTACTTGCTTTCAGTCTTCATATCCCTACATAGAGGTCAAGGACATTCAGAACTCAGTATGTATATGCACAGTGGCATGCCCATTGCAGCTGGCTCCAGGGGAAACTGAACAAGATGACATCACAACTACATAGTCAGCCCAGCCATTCTGATTCAAGGGATGGACTTTCTTTTCTTTCTTTCTTTCTTTTTTTTTTTTTTTTTTTTTTTTTTTTTTTTTTTTTTTTTTTTT
>PVJA010014623.1:0-21804 GCA_004027025.1 Myocastor coypus | reverse complement strand
CAAAAGGGTGGAGTTTCTGATGAGCTTAGTATTTACTGGCTGCAGTTGGAGTCCTTCCTGCCTCAGTAACTGGTAGCTCTAGTAAGGAAGAACACAAATACTATAATAATGATGTCTATCCCTTCTCCTCCTCTTGCATATGTACATGAACACACACACACACACACACACACACACACACACACACACACCCAGATTTTTACAGGTGCTTCTCTACCAATATGTCTATGTCTGTGAACTGTAGAAATTTCTGGGGAAGTCAAGTTTAGTGATATTAGTAGCTCTCTGGCTATCCTATTTAATGATAAGTAAAAGGTGAGATCAGATTTTGTTGTTCTTGCTATTGTCTCTTGTATTTTATGCTTCTGGAAGTGGAGTATTAATGATTGCTTAACCTCAGTCATTTTCACTAAAAACTTAGGTTTCATCCAGTAAGTATTTATTCATTCAGTAGCATCTTTAAATTAAGTGAATTAAAAGATCATCATAATTACACATTTCACTAAAATTATATCTTACAAATCTGAATACTTATTCAACTATTCTATCAAAGGGTTCTGTTAGAGAGGTACATCTAAATTCAGATAAGTTGATGCAATTAAGAATTATGCTAGTCAGTTATATAAAACTCAAAGTGTTTGAACTGAGAAATACAATATTTTTAAATGAATATTTCTCATGAAGAAATGATTGAAAACTGAAGTTCAACAAGACTTGCCACGCATAACACCTGTTCTCTGATACTGTGGCAAAGCCCAGTACACAGCGAGGTGGGTGGCCAAAGGAATCCACAAGGCCATTGGGTTTGACCCCAATTATCTTTTATTGTAAATAGGCCATATGTCAAATTCCAAGATAAATTGGAAACATTTGATCTATCTCCTGTTCAAGATTAATTTTAGGAGTTCATTTTCTAGTCTTTCAGATCCTTTATTTGGGATAATATACCCTTATATTTAAGGAAAAGATATATTTGTCTTTGTAGATTCAAGAAGATTCCATCAGTAAGAACACTTTTAGAAGAGAACTGAATAATCAGAACACATTTTTGGGGGGAATGGCAGGAAGTGAACACTCAAAACTTAAGATAATTCCTAATTCCATCCACTTAGTTTCTTCACTGGAATCTATGTTTACTAAAAAGAAAAGATAACTAAGAAAACAGTGATTACCATGCTTGCTAGAGATGAATGCTTTAACAAATCTCCTCATTTCCCCATGCAAAGTATTGCTATATCCATTCAAACCGATACAAATAAATATCTCATGCATGAAAAATACTATACCTATGAGCTTTTGAGACACACTTGGAACAATTTTTCTTTAAGAGAAACTACGAAACCACTGAAAAGGCCCTGATTTATTGAAAAAATTAAAATAACATTATTGTAAATCAACAGGAACTACAGCCAGATAGGTGCTTCATAATTGACTAATGACAATGTGATTTTCAAAAAAAACAGGTTGTTTTTTTTTTCCAAAAACTAAACTAAACTCACCAAAATACCTTATCCCGCAAATTCTTATGGTCCTGACCAGTTTGATACATACTCCTGAATTTTGCTCACAAACAATCAATCAGAGAGTGTCATGAAGGGGGGTGGGGGTATGTCCTCAAATGAATCATAATGGAATGAGATTTTCAAAAGTCTATTTCTGAGGGAGTGTGTCCATTTAATAAAACACCCCTAGATTTAGAGAATTTATTAACCCAAAATGTGTCTTTTTACTTTTCCTTTCTTCTTTTTTTTTTTACTTCTTTGACAGACTATTCCATGGGCATTTGCCTGCCAGATTAATTGCCCTTGAAACCACAAACATTACCACTTTTGTGTTCATTCACGACCAGGCTCTAGTTCTTAAATCAGAATTATTGTTTCCACTCCACAGACAGTACAAACAATAGCTTCAAGCAGTGGAAAGATGAAACAGCTGCAAAGGGAAAGAACAAGAAAGCAATAAAAGGCCCAGTAGAGGAAAGAAGAGCTGGCCATAATGGAAAGAGAACAGCCTCCTCCTCTATTCCTGTTTGACCTTTGTTGCTACTTAATTTTGAATTTTGTGTCATGATACTGCAGAAGTGATGAGAGGTATAACTGCTGAGGTAATGACCTCCAATGCCCCTGGGGTTGCCCTCAGGTCATACCTAGACATATCCACTGACCTCTGTTCTCACTGACCCAGGCCCCCTTTCCCTCACATGACCCAAAATCTCCTTTACACACATGCCATTTCTTCCTCCAATGCCATCTCTTATTTTGTCTAAATCTATAAAATAATATTACTATTGAAAAAGTAGTAATGAAAGGAAATTCAGAAACATCTGTTAGAATTAAAATACATATATATATATATATATATATATATATATATACACACACACACACACACACACACAAATAGTCTCATGAACTTTCCACCTTTCCACAATAAAGCATTAATAAAAATGAAGCAACATCCTCATAGTATCAATGATCATTAATGATGTATTCATTATCAATGAGTGTTAGTGTCACATCAATGACATATCTCTATATAAACCTAATTACAATATTAACTAGCTAGCATGCATGATTAACTTATTTCCTTAAGTATAAAGTCTTAAGATTTTTTTTAGACTCTCTTGTTACAGTGTTATTTAGGCTTTGGCTGTATGAGAATTTCACTTTACTCTTTGGACTAATTTTTAAAAAGAAAAAAATCAAAATGCAGCATTGCTTTTATAAAATGAATGAAAATAAATGAACGCATTGAGAAGATAGAAAAAGGCAAAGAATTATTAAACTTCCGTGTATTTGCTCTATGTATTTTTTTCAGCCAAGCTTCGGTTTTTAAGCACGACCTGAAATACATCTTGTATAAATACATTCATGCGTGTACCTGGCCTCCAAGAGCTCCTCTCACTTCCAGGTTCCAAATCAGGTCTCAGTAGCAGCCTGACCACTCCTACTTTCCCACTCACCTGGGCCATGGCAGTCCAGCAACGCTACCAGGTAACCATGGGATATAGACAGTAGCTTCACTTTCTGGGTCATTCTTTATTCAGCCATGAAGTAAAGATTCCTAAAATCCATAGGCTCTAAACAAAGATTGCTCAGTGGAAAATGGGAAAAAGGATGCAAACATTTTTATGTCATCTAGTGTTTATAACCAATTCATCAACACCTGAGTATACAATCTAGAGCACAGATGGGCTTTGTTTCTGCCATTACTTCAAGTTTTCCTTTTTAGTTATAGATTTAATTGGAATGAAGTGAAAAAGAGACAGGTTAGAATATGAACTGTGCCATACAAGAGTCCCTAAATGTTGGATGTGAGGGGAATCTTAGACCTAAATGTCCTAAACTAAGGCTTAAAGTTGTCACATTTCACTTGCCCATATATTTGCCTCATATATCAGCAGCCGCATAGAAGTTTAACTACACAAGTGCTTTTCTGGAGTGACCAAAGCCTAAATGGAGCATGATCTCATTAATAATTTAACATAAAAAGAATATGGGCAGGGCCCGGCAGGATGGCTCTGTGGTCTAAAGCACCTGCTTAGGAAAGCTTAGGAGGCTGCAGGGACCGCAGTTTGATCCCCAGCACCACATGCTGCGCCAGCCCTGCCCTCAGGGCAGGTTGAGCCGGCCATAAAAATAAATAAACAAACAAAAGTTCTGAAACAAGAAAAAAATAAAATAAAATAAATAGAAAAAAAAAGAATAGGGGAAGATCCTACATTATAATAAAAAGGGGGAAAGAGAGACAAAGTGGGAAAGACGAGGGAAGGGGATGGAAAAAAGAAATGAAAAGAAGGATGAAATTCAGAGTAACTTGAAAACAAATCTCAAACAATAAATTCCAGACTCATATATTCCTTCAGCAGTTCCTGTTGCCTTATCCAATCCTAAGCATATGAAGCCACCTGTAAGGCTGGGACACAATTGGAGCCTGCAGGCTCTACTTCACTTTAATCCAAGCTTCAAGATCAAGATCTTTTCTTCACCTAATAAGGGGTCCATCTTTTGCAAAAACATTTTTACATGTTAATGCATCTCTGAAAGTAAATTTTAACACTCACACCATTTTCATTGCTGTTTTGCTCCACCACCATCCTCAAAATACTGAAGTTGTTCATCCTCTATGACATAATGGCCTTTATTTTGCTTGGTTCAAAACACGCAATTCACTTATTGAACACCGACTGTGTCTCAGGCATCACAGAGGTTGTGGAGGCCAATAGGACTCCTCAAGGACAGTTTACTGAAGACAAGTAGCGAGTATTTTAATTTTGAAATAAGCATTGCCTTCAGGAAATTGACCTGGAAAGATAGATGAGGAAAAAAAAGATGGAACCAAGGCATGAAAAAACACAAATTCGAAGTGCGCCATGTGAGCACTGGACCGGCTTCTTCCTCTCGGTTCCACATTGAACTTGAGTTGGAAGAGGCGAGTCTGGCCTCAAAATGGAGGTAAAACCGCCACCCACTCGGCCCCAGATGGATTCGCTGTCGCTGTCAATGGGGGGTCATAATCCAAAGGAACCGGAGCAATTGAGGAAGCTCTTTATTGGTGGTCTGAGTTTTGAAACTACCAATGATAGTGTGAGAGAACACTTTGAAAAATGGGGCACACTCACAGACTGTGCGGTAATCAGAGATCCCTCAACAGAGTGCTGCAGAGGCTTCGGTTTTGTGCCTTACTCTTGTGTTGAAGAGGTGGATGCAGCAATGTGTGCTCCACCACGCGGTGTTGAGGGGCGTGTAGTGGAGCCAAAGAGAGCTGTTTCTAGAGAGGATTCAGTAAAGCCTGGAGCCCAACCAACAGTGAA
Source organism: Myocastor coypus (assembly GCA_004027025.1). Taxonomy (NCBI): domain Eukaryota; kingdom Metazoa; phylum Chordata; class Mammalia; order Rodentia; family Myocastoridae; genus Myocastor; species Myocastor coypus. The sequence continues at coordinate 16,991 of PVJA010014623.1, read as the reverse complement.
GAAAATTTTTGTTGGTGGTAACAACAACAACAAAAATACAAAAGAATATAATTTGAGAGATTACTTTGAAAAATATGGCAAGATTGAAACCAGAGAAGTTATGAAAGACAGGCAGAGTGGAAAAAAGAGAGGATTCCCTTTTGTAACTTTTAATAATTATGGAACAGTTGATAAAATCGTTGCTCAGAAATACCACACTATTAATGGGCATAATTGTGAAGTGAAAAAGGCCCTTTCTAAAAAGATGCAGTCTGGTGGATCACAGAGAAGCTGTGGAGGTGGATCTGGCAACTTTATGGGTTGTGAAGGAAACTTGGGAGGTGGTGGAAGAAATTGTGGTCATTGTGGAAACTTTGGTGGAAGAGGAGATTATTGTAGTGGAGGAAGTGGCAGCAGAGATAGATATGGAGGAGGTGATGGTGGATGTAATGGATTTGGGTGTGATGGTAGAAACTATGGTGGTGGTCCTGGTTACAGTAATAGAGGAGGATATGGTGGTGGTGTACCAGGATATGGAAACCAAGGTGGTGGATACAGCGGTAGTGGTGGTGGTGGTGGTGGTGGTGGTGGTGGTGGTAGAGAAGGATATGATGTTTACAACCAAGGAGGAAATTTCGGTGTAACTATAGTGGTGCTGGGAGCTATAATGTTTTTGGAAATTATAGTGGACAACAACAGCCAAATTATAGATCCATGAAGCAAGGGGGTAAACGGGGGAATTTTGGTGGAAGAAGCTCTGGCAGTCCCTATGGTGGTGGTTATGGATCAGCTGGTGGAAGTGATAGATATGGTAGCAGAAGGTTTAAGAAAACAACAGAAAAGGGCTACAGTTCTTAGCAGGAGAGAGAGCGAGGAGCTGTCAGGAAAGCTGCAGTTTACTTGGAGACATTCATCCCAAATGCGTTAGAGGAACTGTAAAAATCACCACAGAAGGAACGATGATCCATAGTTGAAAAAACTACTGCAACTTCAACAGGAAACTCTTCTGGTTCAGGACTGCTGTAGCCACAGTTTGCAAAAGTGCAGCTAATGATTAATGCAATGTAGTGTACATTCCTTTTATTTGTTGTAGCTTTGTCTTTTTATTACATCAGGTATATTGCCCTATAAATTATGGTAGTGGTACCAGGAATACAAATTTAAGGAATTTTAACTTAAAAAAAAAAAGTACAAAACTTCCATAAAAATAAGCTGGAAATTTCATTTAGTGAAGGAGAAATGCTGCTGGTGGTGATGGTGTGGGGTGTGGATCGCTGTTGAGGTTTGGTTGGAAGAAATAGATTGAGATCTGAACACTGGGAGAATGGCTGGGCATCCATGTGTAGGATGAAATGAAAGTAGAAAAGATGATGACGGGAAACATGGTTGAATCATAATGAAGGGGCAAATAAATTAGCCCAGAAATAGGAAAGAAGGGAACTAAAGTGAAGTAAGTCATAGAAGTATAGTCATCTGCACTTGACAGTGGCTTGGATGCAAGGTGATACAGGAGGCAAGAGACATATACCCATGGAGGAGGCAAAAAATATAAGTAGCACCATTCTGTAAGTTTGATCATAATAGACCATCCACAAATATTTGCTAGACAAGGTGCTGAAGTCCTTCACAAAGGACTAATTAGTCTGTGGTAAATAAAGACAATGGAAAATTTTGCAGAGTAACTGAACTTCCCAAAATAATGGAAAATGATTCATGGTAGAATAATAGTCAGTGTGTCAACTGTTAAAAAAAATAATATTTATTGAAAGTGTTAATGTTTAATTGTTTGATCAATCTTATACACCGATATCTATTAATCTAAACTGATCCGATGATGAAAATATGTAATATAACCATTGTTAAATTTTTTCTGGTTTTGGAATTCTGTACTATATGTAAAATAAATAAATAAATTTTAATTAAAAATAAATAAGTAAATATAGAAGTATAGCACCTACAACAAAAAAAGAATAATAGAAACAGAAGTGGGGAGGAAGAGGAGTCCTAACAGTAGGGAGCAGCAGTGTCAAATTGATCAGTACCAGGACACGCAAAGCTGTAAGTACATCTAAGTGAGAAACTAGGTTCAATCTGAAATGTTGGGTTAGAGTTCTTTCCTTTACCTCAGGTTTTCCAGTGGTGAAATGAGTACAGTACATACATGCCCTTGACACTGGGGGATGTTGTGCGATCATCAAAAACCAGTTTAAGTAGCACTTAACTCTGTTCACCCCCAGAGAACAGCTAATGAAAAGAATGGTTGCCAAAATTATGTGGCAGACCTATCACCACCAGAACCTAACTTCAGACTGAGATGGTTGAATGTGTTTTGAAAAGTGCCACTGAGCTAGTTTCTAGCAGGAGCTTAAAATCTATTAGGACTTAGGTGATGCCTGAGTGAAAGGTGCTATATACTAAAATTATTGAGTTTCACCATATGCTCCCAGTCACTCAGAGAGGTGAGAAACAGCTGCTTCATCTTTGGAAAGCAAAGCCAATGGCTTTCAGGAGCTCTATCTGCAGCTTGGAGCATTAATTATGATTTTTGTTTGTAGTACACCTCTGCTCTATTTACCCACACATACCTATTTTCTTTTCTAATTGTATTTAAAAGTTTTGCGTATGGGGACAGCGTTGTAAAACGCATTCCTGTCACATAAGTGAGCACATACATATAGCTTGATGGCATACTAATTTATCAATATCTAGAATTATTATGAAGAAACTGTTTGAAACTACCAGAACAGTACCAAAGTTCCATTCACTCATGAGATGATTGATTGCATACACTCTGCAGAAATGGATTCATATTTCTGAATACATGTTACTTTATATCCCTCAAAGAGAAAAATACATTTTCACTCAATATGCATTTACAGGATAATATGGCACAGGTGTGGTGATGTTAGAAAAGAGAAGGCCGGCTATAAAGAAGAAAAATATAAGCTGTCCTAGGGAAGAAACTCAGATTTCAGAATGGATCCCTGGATTTGGAAATAGGAACATAGCCAAGTGTGAAAGATGTTTTTCGTATTATTGGGAAGCTCAGTCAACCAAAAATCTCACAAGCAGAGGTCTTGGGAGGGCACATTATAGGGCAAAATGAAGTTTATGACAACTTAGATGTGGGGCTGCTGCTCAGCATGGAGGTAGCATGAAACAGACATGCAGAGGAAACAAGGCGAAGTATTCTAGCATTCACTCCCTGTTGTCCCATGATGCTGCTGTATTAAACAGCATACAGCTGTTGTTGAAGAGGCACTCGGCATCCACACAAAATGTTAGCGTGTCCCTCTTCAGAGTGAGTGCACATCTTTTAGATGCCATCATATTTATGCCCACTCTTATTACCAATGGCACATTAATTTTTAAAATGGAATTCAGAGGTTCTTAAGATCTATTCATCCCTTACCCATTTTAGGAATTAATAAGATGGAAAAATAAATCAAAGTAGACATTAAATCAAAATGGGCGCATGCCTGTAATCCCAGCACTGGGGAGGCTGAGGAAGGAGGATTGGTGTGAGTTCGAGACTAGCCTGGGCTACAAAAGTGAGCTCAAGGTCAGCCTGAACTGCATAGCGAGACCCTGTCTCAAAAAAACAAAAATAAAATAAAATAAAATAAGTTGATTGCTCAGTTTCCTTTCATTTTATTACTATAAAAGTCAATTCAAAAGAATAAAGTTGTATCTCATTCAAACACTTCTTTCTGGCATTTCCAGCCCTGGCGTTTTGCAGTCCTAGGTACTTTTTTTTTTTTTTTTTGTCTTTTTGAGACAGGGTCTCACTATGCAGTTGAGGCTGGTCCTGAGCTCACTTTTGTAGCCCAGGCTGGTCTCGAACTCGCACCAATCCTCCTGCCTCAGCCTCCTGAGTGCTGGGATTACAGGTGTGCGCCACCACGCCTGGCTTCAACTTATTTTAAATACATCTTGGAAGTCAAATGAAAAAGTCAAATAAGATGATGATAATTTGCCTAACACTTATTGAACACTCAAGTGCCCATCACTGTGGCTTTAAATAGGTCATCCAGTTTTATGAGATAATGTCATTTATGTGGATTTTCTGTTCATCATCATAAAACACCCTCAAGGTAGCTAGCCTATAGTATATATTCTGTTGAACAATTTAGCTTAGTAGTTGTACAGTGAATAACACAAATGTTAAAGTCAAAATCTGAATGATATGAGCTACACCCCTAACTACCTGCATAAATTTAGGCGAGTTACTTAACCTTCCTGTGTTTTTGTGTTTCTTCATAAGAAAATAGGGATACTAACTAGAAGCAACTGAAAGTACATGTAAAGTGTGTAAGAATGTTGGAGCATATATATTGTGTTCAAGAATGAAAGTTGTTACATTTATTCCTGTTAAAAAGATGAGCAAACTGGGAGAAATTCAGGAATTGCCAAAGATCACACAACTAAACCTGGCATAGCTAGGATCTGATTTTGAACAGTTCAGCTCTGGAGCCCTAGCTTTTTATCATATACCTACTGTCCTGGGCTTGGAATCTTCAGTGGTGTTTTACAGAAGGAAAGGCTGAATTTTATATACAGTGCATCTATTATAATTATTTTAAAGTTTTATTGCTTACTTACATTTGCATATAAAATTATCCATATGTAGATTGGAGTCATCAGTGGGTTTCAATTCATTATAGAATTTAGAATTTAGCACATTCTTGGGCCACACAGCTACTTCTTTAATCCTATATTTAATTTGCTTAATTAAAATTTTCTTTTGCTTTTCTTAAGATAAAATATGGTTGGGCTGCAAAGATAGCTCAGTAGAATAAGTGCTTCCTTGGCAAGCACAAGGGCCTGAGTTCCATCCCCAGTTCCAATAAATAAATAAATAAATAAGGTTAAGTGGACATTACAGGATTGAGAAAGGTGAGCAAGGAAGATAGCGACAAGGCAGGGGTAAGACCAGAAGGGGGGGCACTGTTAGCCTTTATCCTGGAAGACACAGGGAGACATCAAAGAATTTAAGTAGTGGAGATATGGTGAAGTTTGTGTTTTAGAAAGATCATCCCTGTAATGTAGCACTCAGAAGGAAGAGGTAGGAGGATCCCTATGAGTTCAAAACCAGTGTGGGCTACCTAATAAGTTAGTAAGTTCAAGGCCTGCCTAAACTGCATAGCAAGACCCTGCTCATAAATACCAAGAAAGAAGAAAAAAGAAGACAGATCATCAGGTCATTACTGAGAATAAGCATTGGCCCAAAGAAGCTTTAAATTGAATAAAGATCGTGTTTAAGTAAATGACAGAGAAGAGCAGTGAGTCTTTCTGAGATTGTTTTAGAAGGGTCCCTGCAAGGATGAGGTTACTGCAAAATCACTGCCTTCCTGAATGGAATTGGACTCCCCTGTGACCCACTGGTAGATTGCGATGCATACAACCCTAGCCCTTTGCGTGTTTTTCTGGAGAATATGAGATGTCCGAGCCATATCGTTCATATTGCAACCTCTTTCAGTGGCATAGGACCTCGCTCCCAGCCATTACTTACCTATTAGATGTGTGACAGAAGTCTCTGGGAGCCTAAGATGTGGATGTATGTCACCAGGCACTGGCTCCAGAACAGAAGAACATCAGTTGGGTGGCCATGCAGCGCAGCAGGGAGAGAAAAGCGAATAAGAAGCTGTGGGGCAAGCAAAGCCCCTTCAGCACTTGCTCCAGGGTGTTAGGTTGCCAGGTCCCAGGGTGTTCGAAGCTAGGTCATTTTTCTTCTAAGCCGTCAAGATTAGATGCTTATTTAAGAATGTTCTCCATGTCTAATCTCACAAAATGGAGGCACAAAGACTGTACCTGGACTGTGGCAGACCCTTCTTATATGGCAGTGGATATTCTACCACAAAGGAATCAATTGTCACATTTCATTATTGGAGGATTTCACATTAACATCTAAATCTTAGGGGCTGGAGTAGAAAATCTAGCAGTGCTGGATTTTCATGGAGGCAGTAATTGCTAATTTCCTAAGAAATAAATATTTATATAGAGATAGGGATTTATTGTGTTTATCACCAATGGATTTTCATGAGACTTCTGGCCTTAGAATATCTTCCCTGAGGACTGTGGCTATCTAGGAAACTAAGCACAAGTTCAAAGTTCCCAGAGTTTTGAGATAAGGAGACAGAAACAAAACTTCAAGATTTGAAGTCACGGGAGTGTCCAAGTCTTCTGCTTCTTTAACTTTGCAGACCTATGAATAACTGGGGAAAAAGTCATTTTGAGTACAGGAGTAATAAGATTTGATATAATTTAACAGAATTATACCATGTTCTGTGCTGACAATAGGCCAAAGGTGAAGAGCCTCTTGAAAATGTCCAGATGAAAAAATAAGGGGACTTGGACACCAGGGGCAGCAGTAGGGTTGGGAGAAGGATAAGGAGGCTAGTAGCTTGCACTGTAGCCTAGTGGTAGAGTGATTGCTTAGCATGCACAAGGCCTTGGTTTCAGTCTCTTATATGGAGGACAGGCAGAAAACAAGCAAGGGAGAGGTAAGAGAGGGCAGAAGGGAGAAAAGCTTTGGTATCTGAGGAGAATACAGAGCAGAGAGATCAGAAGTTATGATGGTTAAGCTTAACTGTGTCACCTTGATTGGCCTGGGACCCACATAAGTGATGAATTAAGCCACACTTTTGGGTATATCTAGATAGCTTGCAGTGGCATTATGTCAGGATCTATGTCTGGTTCTTGCCCTTTCATCTCTGGCACTTTTCCCTTGCTCTGTTTCCTGTTGTCCAGGAACTAAGCATTGTTGTCCCACTATGCTCATCTTCAGTGATGCTCCTGCTTTGGAACCAGTTGGCCATAGACTGCATCCCCTGAGACTATGAGCTATTTAATAAGTTGTGTCAGGTATTGTGTACCATCAATGGGGAAGTTGACTAATACAGAAAAGGAAGAAAAGATGCATGGTATCTGATGAGACCAGGCAAGGCAATGAGAAGGCCATTTTGACATGGATGATAGACCTGAGGGTTCTGTTGTTTATTCTGGTTTATTCTCAACAGATAGAAAGCACATTGAGAGTCCATTGTATAAAAGAAAACTTTTATGTATCATATAACAGAAGACTTTGAAAGTGCTTGTAAGCTCAAACTTAATCACATAGACCTGACTGAAAGCATGCGAGATGTGTGGGATAGCTCAGACTATGCTTCTAAGAGGTTAAATTTGAAATCAGTGAAAGTGGTGGTTTGGAGAAGCAAGAGACTAGGATCCAAGAGACTAAGGAGATAATCCAAATCCTCATTAGAGTACTACTTTGGGGTTTTCTGTATAAAAATAGATATGGCCTATAAATCCAGGAATGGAACCATTTCATAAACACTTGTTAGAGAAACCAACAGTATTTTGGGTCAATTAAATGAGGAAAGTAAAGTTGAGAAAAAGCCAGAGTTCAAGCTTGCTAGCCTTTGAGATAAGTAACTTAACCAAGGAGAAGGGTACAGGGGAAGAAGTGTAGATGAGGAAGATAAATTAGCTGTGGGTGCTGCTGGGTTTAAAGAGCCCAGATGGAGACACACGTGTAGCTCTTCTTCAAAACACCAGAAACTGGGGAAGAAATCAGGGCTAGAAGTTCAGTGATCCGTTAGCATTGAAGTGACAGCAAAAAGCACGCATGAAAAAATCCTCTGGCGAAAAGGAGAGCATACACAGAAGCTTAAAAAATACTTGCTTTTGAAGCTCAGATGTGAAAGAAGCTATTAGAGTTCACAAAGAACAGGTGGAACTTGGACGGCTGAGGAGGAGGTAGCCAACAGCATCAGGTTTAATATGTAGCCAGCATGAGAATCACTAAACTGTGGTCGTCACTGAACACAGCAGGCCCTGGTAACCTGGGTGTATTGGACAGATAATTGGTAGTCAACTTGTTACACCCAGCTGAACTAAACTAGCATGGTGCTGGGTGTAGGAGGACCACCTGAGAATTGTTGCCAGCACTGTAAGACACAGAACTGGAGAGGAGTTGGGAGATGCCATTAGGGAAGCTGTTTCGAGCTGCTGGAAGGTGCTGGTTCTCTTGTGCTTTCTTGATGAACTTGGCTGTTCTTGCTGCTGGAGCTCACGATCTTTTTGTCAGTGAGAATGGCTGTGGTTCATTTTGGTGGAGCTCTCATCCTCATCTTGAGCATCACTTCCTGGATTGAGCATCAGTCTCCTGGAGAAGCTTGCTGCATTGACCTTCCTGATGGGAACTCAACTTTCCTCATTGCTGGAGGACCTGTTGCTGAGGATGGCTGTGGCACTTTCACAGGGAGCTCTGGTGCTTACCTTGAGCATTGCTACTTCGCTCTAGTTCAGACCTCTCAGCCTGCTAGCACAGATCGTTCATCCATCTGGTACAGACGTTTCAGCTGCCACCGCTGACTTTTGGGCCTTCCCAGTGCAGATCCACGAAGTAGGCCTACATGAGACATCGTCACTGGCTGTAAGCCTTCAGCTGGACTTGTGGGAGACATCGTTATGAGATCTAGGTTTTCAGCTAGACACATGCAAGACAGTACTGTGGGCTCCAGAGTGTGGTTGTCACTGAACACAGGAGGCCCCTGGTAACCTGGCTCTAACAGATTTCCTGCACTTTTTGCCTGTGATTCTTTGGGTGATTTATTAAACATTAATGTTATAAATGTGTCCTGTATTGTATTGTTCCCTTGCCAAAACCCAAAACTCTGACACTGAGGGAATTGCTCTTCTAGAACAAGTGGAAAGGAAAGCAGACAAGTAACAGTTTGGAGGTAGAGCCTATTTTTACATGAAGTTTGGGCATTAAAGTTAGAAATGGAGCACAGTACATCTAGGAAAGTGTTTCTGTGCTTACCTTTGTTTTTATTAAGACATATGACAACAGGAGATAAGCAGAAAAAAGGGATAAATCCCTGAGGAGGGAGTGCTTGCAGGTAAAAGAGAAAAGGTACTTTCTAGGACCAAGGAATAAAGAAATTGGGCGGAGTCACAGTGCAGAGTAGGATAATAAGCAAGTTGGTGAGGGTTAACAACATGAGTTCAGAGAGAATGGAGTGCAGGAGAAAAGGGGTAAATGAACACACAAAGTCTCAGAGGAAAAGAGATGGCGACAAAATGTGGAGCTGAAGCTGGATCCACTCAGTGTTTATGCTGGAAGAAAAACAATGTAAATGCTGGCGCTTCGACGGTGAGTCTTGTGTTTCAGGGTTCCTGTTGGACAGTGAGTGGTTTGGGCAACATGAGAAGGCGCTGCATGCAATGGGCACGCAGTCGCTTTTTATCTGATCCACTACAGCAGACCAAGAACAGAAGCAGCTGAGATTTCTTCTGGGCTGAAGTTCTCAGCCCAAACAGGAACTGCACATCTGCTTTGCCTCCCTTCGACCTCAGCGTGATTTAAAATGAAAAGTCTCATACAGTATTTACTGAAGTGCCAAAGTCAAATGGAAAAAAATTCAATTATAACGTTCCAGCCAAGCCAGAAAAACTCAAAGCCCTGAGGAGAATCATAAAGGCCAGAACAGACCCAAAACAAACTTGAACAACATGGGAATCCAGTCCTTAGCTCAATTTGTATGCCTGCCCATGTCTCTGTAGCAAATAATCTAAAGGGAGAACTCTCTTCTGTTAAAAAAGACAAAATTTTAAAAATTCAAGATCATATCTATATGTCATAAGAACAGGGTTATTTTGTCTTTAAAGACATTATAGATTAAGCACAGAGTGCTAAATTTATGGATTCATTTATCCTGGTAATGTCAAGGAAAATATCCATTTATCTTCTACATAAATGCATTGGTCTTCAGAAAACTGTGGACTGTGGTATGTTTAAATGTATGCATTTTGGGTTCAATAAGTACATGACAACCTCTTGTGTTGCCTCCTGGAAGAGAGTCTGTGGTATCTGGGGTGGGGGGGGTGACCCCTGTTCACAGTTTTCTTTTCTGTGCTTATATGTTAAAGTGATTCAGAGTTGGGCTAGTTCAGAGTTGGCTTTGCAATATCAGAGTGTGGTCTTAGTTATGACTAACTTACCTCTGACTTGTTTTACTGCTACCCACCCAACGCACTATCTCCTAACCCTAAGGAAAGAGTAACTATCTAAAAATGTTCCCAACTCTCCATCCTTGGGTTTAACGTTGCCTTCTTTAGAGTCTACATGGCACTTGTCCATTGTATGTTAAGATTTTTTTATCGAATGTTTAGTGTGAATGTTATTTGTAAACTTGGAATACACCCATTGGTGTCACCCACACAAGAGTAGTACAGAGGTAGGAGTCCTGAGATAGCTGTTCCTTGAAGCAATTGGGCCCTTTGTAATCAATTAGTAAGTGAAATTAAGAGGGAAGTCAAGGTAGTAGCTGACACTGCGAGCTCAGGTGTGGTGGACATGCACTTCCCTATGAAGCTGTGGTTATCTTGTATATTAACTGACATGTCAGGGGCACACAGCCAGTGTGCTAATAATTGGATAATTTCTGTGAATCATGTACAAGAATATTCCATCTCTTTTGCCAAAAGCTAAACATAATGCTCTGAGCAAAAGCAGATCATGTCAGTCTCTGTAACCCAACCATGAACAGGAATAAGATTCTACAAAACCTCTGTTTCATCTCGTACCAAGACATTTGACCAGTTCACACTATGAGTAAAAGAAACTTCACTATTCTTGGACACATTTTATAAACTTAATTTTTACAAATAGAACAGCAAGGTGGGGAGGGCATTCACCACTGCTTAGGAAATTCTGAGATGGAAGAGGAAGGTGTTCTGTGGTGAGTTCATAAAAAATTAAAGTGGGCATGTGTAGTCGATTTTAAAAAGGGGGACATAGCAGACAAATGAAAACACTTCCTTTTTAAATACAATCTGCCCACAGCCCAGGAAGAGCAGGCTCACCTAGAGGATCATGGGAATAAAGGAAGGACGTGCTCTGAGACATCTGTAACTCAGTTTGGACAGCTGAGCTCTGACCATAACTACAGAGGATTATTCAAAAGCCCTGCTGGCAGACTCAAGGAAATTAATAATGATATAAAAACTTACCAGTTCCTGCTATTGGCCACACTTTGTGCTAGATGCCTTATAGTCATTATTGCTAATCTTCACTCTATCTCTACAAAGTAAGCATTTTCAGCTCAACTCTGTATGTGAGGAAATGAAGACTCAGAGAGCTAAGTATCCCGCCCTGGAGTTGGACCACTAGCAAATGCCTTAGGTGGGATTGTAGCTGTTACATTTCATCAAGTTCCCTTGATGAAATAGGGTCTAAAACTTTGAAAGAATATGACATTCACATTCATGAAAACAAAGTCCAGCACACACACATACACACACACACACACACACACACACACACACATACACACACACACAGTCCAGATATTAGAAGCCTGTATATGATTTTACACTGGGTAATCAAAAATCCACAAAAGCATAAAAGCCCAGGTTGTATAATATAGTGATGAGGTGTTTGAATTCTGTATCAGATAGAACGTAAGTCACAGCACCCACAGTGTTACCAGTTGTGAAATGAAAATAAGACACTTAATTTCTCCACTCCTCAGTTTACTCTTTAGAACTGAATGACACAGTTCATGTAAATCAGGAGCTCAGCTTAAGGTGCAAAGTACTTAATTTTTGAAAATTCTCTATTTACTTGCCTCAATTCTTACTTATATCCCAGAAAACACACGAATCTTTTAGTACGACCAGCCGTGAGCTTTCCAATTACACACAAACCAGTGGAGCAATCGCCCATTTTTCTCCACCCTCCAATCCTAACATAATCTAATTTTAAGATCTCGGCTCCTGCATATCCCAATTTCCCTCCCACGCACACCCTCACCTACGGTGAAATGTACATGTCTGCCATTAAGTAAATTAGCACAAAAGCTAACTAGATACCCAAATGGAAATATGTACTCTTTTATAGTCAAAATTTATGATTCTAAATAGATCTAGTTCTTTCCTTTGTGTCTTGTTAGCTGAAGGAAGCAGATACGACATGAAAGGGCATGGAGACACCATTCTTGCAGTGCTAAGAGCAGCGAGGTAGTGTGGGGCCCATGACTGCCTGGTGACTTTTTCCCGATGCTGAGGCACCTGTCCTCTCGGCATAGGCCATTACTGAGCTGCAGTTGGAATGAACTTTGCCTTCTGAAGCATTATCTTTTAACAATGAAATTACTCCAGAGTTCTGGTCATTTTTTGTGAAAGAATTGAAGGGTCTGACAGAACTATTCATCAAAGAGAGCCATGAATTAAGAACAGTGCAGTGAAGAATTTATTAAATGAGGTAAAGCCCCAAGATGAAGATTTAGCTACTACTGCCACAGCTACTCAAATGCAGATGTTTCATACTGCTGGGATTTGGATAATAATGAAGGAGGAGGTATGGAACAATTACTTCCAGGTCTCATGAAGAAAATTTCAAAATTACTACACTACAGATTGATGTTAGCACTGACAGAAGGTATACTGATGTAAAATTCACAGCTGCCTGGCACAAAGATACTGACCACAGAGATCTCACTCAAAATCGAAGTTTCTAGATTAGGATGGTACCTTAATGATATACAGATTTTAAAAATAAGAAAATTAGATTTATCAGACATGCTAAACAGAGTACAAGAAGATCATCTCTCTCTCTCTCTCTCTCTCTCTCTCTCTCTGTGTGTGTGTGTGTGTGTGTGTGTGTGTGTCTCCACCCCCACCCCATCTATCTTTTTTTAACTATTTCCTTTTTTGATACTGGGGATCAAACTCAGGACATGGTGCTTGCCAGGGAGCCCCTATACCACTGAGCTGGATCTCCAGCCCAAGAAGATCATCTTCAAATGTTAAGGTATTTCAAGTTTTATGACAGAATCATAAACAAACCTGAGATATTGGAAACAATTGCAGAAGACGCAAAAGGTTTGGGTGGTATTTCAGGAGAGAAGATTTGGGTGGAACAGAAAAAAAGTCAAACAGGCAACTATATAAGTCATTTGATTCATCGTATCTCTGATCTTGATGTGGCTCCTAATATCGATGTACATGCTAGCTCAAGTTTAGAAGAACTTAATAAAGTCATTAAAAATGCTGATGGCTTATCATAAAAGGCAATGACGTTTTTGGCCTCATTATTCAAAGCACAGAATGATGTCACAAAACTGCATTTGAGGTTGGGAACTTCAAAGGAAGATAAAACCTTATTTATAGTTTAAAAAGGCTTTCTTCTTTTCTCCTTTCCCCATCCCAGTGCTACTTTCCTCTTGTATAGTTTCTTCCCACTTCACAAAAGCTAGTGTACATTTTGGAGCTTACTTATTCTAAGGTAGTTAAAATAGTTATATGGCTAATTTCTCTTAATTCATTGAAAAGAAAAGTTTGGGCTGGGTGTTGTGACACTTGACTGTAATCCTAGCACTTGGGATGCTGAGGCAGGAGGATCAGTGCACGTTTGAGACCAGCCTGGACTACAAAAGTGAGCTCAAGGCCAGCCCAAACTGCGTAGGAAAGAAAGAAAGGAAGGAAGAAAGAAAGAAAGAAAGAAAGAAAGAAAGAAAGAAAGAAAGAAAGAAAGGAAAGAGAGAAAGAAAGAAAGAAGAAAACAAAAGAAAGGTTTGTGCTAATATTGTTTCGATGATTAAAATGCTGATATCCTTTACTCTGAAAAATTAATTTGAAATAACAATATGCAATGTATTAATCATTTTTATTCTCCTACTATCTTGTTTTGAATTTTTTAATTTAAAATAAAATTTTAACAAATAAGAAAAGACTTGATTAAAGCAATAGATAGTTGCTGAAACTCCATTAAGATTTCATTACGGATTTTAGGGAACCTAATACTGTTGGTGCATGGGGCTGACTGGCTACATGTGTGAACTACAGAAGTACAAGGTGAGCAGTGCCTTCTGAAGAAGTTATAGCTGTGGTCCATGTCCCACCTCCTGGGCATGGCCATGATGTCAGGAAAGAAAACTGGGACTCGGTTACATCAACTGTGTGAACTGTGGGAAACAGGTGGGAAAAAAAGAATTTCTAAATTACATAAGCAAACCCTGAAATGATTAGATCTAGTTATTAAAAAGTGGAAAATTTAGTAAAACTGTCTATAGCACCACCATCCCTCTTAGTGAGATCTAAGAAAAATATAGCAGAATTAAAGCCTGGGTACAGGACCTTTTCAGAAGACCTAAGGCTTATTTTGTAAAATATCCCTTTAACCTGATTTATAGCACTAAATTTTATACTTCATTTAGAATAACTGTGACTGAAAAAAGTATACTTGGCTTCTGTCTATCTGTATGGACTTTTTGAATAAAAATTTGGTGCCACTGATTTTTAAAAGGCAGTAACTATCTTGAAGGAAAAAGGTATTCAACACGCACTGATTCCCTGTGCTATTTCATTTCTTATAAGAATTCCAAAAATGACTTGCACCTCAAAAACAGTCAACAAATTTGCATGAGATCTTATATAAAGTATGAATAACAAGCTTATGCTCAGTGGCTGACATTCATATTATTCTGTTGTAAGATTCTTCACATGCAAAGCTTCATAAAGTTATGGGATTATTTGAGGATTTCTCATGAGAATATTATTTTAATGAAACATTTCCTTTGGTTTTGGGGGGAAAAAAGAAAGATGAATAAAGAGAAGAGGTCAGGCAGAGTAGCCAATGAAGAAGACAAGAATTGTACTGCATTTTGAAGAATGAATGGAGGGCTAGTGAAATAGCTCAGTGCATTAAGGGCCTTCTTTGGGAAGCTTAGGGACCAGGGGTTGATCCTGGTCCTGCATGCCATGCTGGCCACACCCCCAGGGCATGTTGAACTAACAAACGAGTCTGGGCTTCCTGATGCACACCTGTAATCCCAGCACTGAGGAAGCTGAAAATGGGAAGATCACTATGAGTCTGAGCTGCGTAGTGAGTCCCTATACCAAATACATAAATGAAAAAAAAAAAAAAAAAAAAAAAAGAATGAATGGCAGATGAGGAGAGCAACTTGCCAAGAGACTTTGGTTCTGGGTTGTTTGTTACATCCGACACTAAAATTTCAGGAGATTTGTAAAATGAAATTATGTCTCCAGTCACCACATCAATGGTAGTGCTATGCAGCTCTCATAATGAGCCATCCACACCCCATGGTGTCCTACATGAAAAGCAATATTGTCTTGATACCAGGCAATCTCTGTTATGATTTATATCCCACGAGTTCCCCACAATGATGAAATACTGAGGATGGAAATTTCATCTTGTTCATTTCTATCACCTCTCAGTGTCCAATAGTGCTCCTAGAATGGATTAGAGCTTTTTTAAAAAAATATGGGTTGAGCTGAGCTGGACAATCACAGAGTCTGTTGAAGAATCCTGAGGCAGCGTGAAGCCACTCTCCAGAGCACTAGGGAAGGGTCAGGAGATCTTGAGGAGCAGTAAGCTCCTCCTTTCTAATGTTTCACCCAATGATGCCAGAAAGCATCTATTTCCTATAAATACTTTAATTTTTATGCACATTCTAATTTGAGCATCGCACATCTCTACTGATTCCCTGTGGAAGGGATTAGCTCACAGAAATTTCATTTAGCAATTCCACTTCCATGTCCGGGGATATGTCCTTACAATGTACACCATCTGTAATCCTATTTGAAGCCCTTTCCCAAGGATAGGGGCACATTCTTAACCATCCCACTGTGTCAGCAGCCCTGGATGACTTCAATGATATTAATAACTCTACATTTGCATAGGAGAAAAGAGAATACACAGGTTACAATTCATAAACTAACTTAGTTCACATAATCTCCAAACAGCAAAAGTTCCTAAATATAGTAATGAAGAAATATTTCCAAACACATCACATGAGGGTGTTCAAGCTATTGACAGCCCTTCATCCGTGGGAGTCAACTGTCCACACACATGCTCAGAGAGGTGAATCCAAGCAGTGGTAATCCAAGCAGCCTGGGCACCCAGGAGGTAATCACATGAATACATTGTCCAGAAGCTATTTCTGGGCCTAATATTAGTTTTGATAGTCAGAGGACCATAGGAAACCTAGTGCATGCCTGACCATAAGGGAACAAAAGAAGCAAATACCTGCTTGCTTATGAGAATGAACACTGGTTAATAAGCCCTATACATTATAAAACTACTCTAAATGATAGATGTGCCAATTATAGGAGATTCTGGGCTGGAGAGGTAGCTCAGTGAACTAAAGCACCTGCTTAGGCAAGCTTAAACAAGTGCAGGGACCATGGTAAGATCCCCAGCAACACTAGTTGCGCCGGCCCAACCCCAAGGTCTGGCTGACCTGGCCAGAGTCTGGGTGCAGTGGCCACACCTGTAATTCCAGTGCTGGGAAGGCTGAAAGCAGGAGAACCACGATGAGTCCAAACTGCATAGTGAGACGCAGCAACAACCAAATATACTTTATTAAAAAATTATTCAGGAGACCCAAATCGCACCGCTGGGAGCTGAGCATGCACGCCCGCTACGGGTAAGCTTCCTGCACCCCTCTACCCCGCCTCTGCGTTCCCGCGACTAAATTCCTGTTCCAGCCCAGACCCAAATCAAACGGATCGGAGCTGAGCCTGCGCACCCGCTGCGGGTAAGCTCCCTGCGCCCCTCTACCCCGCCTCTGCATTCCCGCGACTAACTTCCTGTTCCAGCCCAGACCCAAATCACACTGCTGGGAGCTGAGCCCGCGCGCCGGCTGGGTCAGGATCCTTGGCCTTCCTTCCCTTTCCCTGACCCCCCTTTTCTTTAGCCCCTCCAGCCCAAGCTCTAGCACCGGACCCATCAAATAGCCCGTTTGGCAGCCGATCCGGTCCACGAGCCTACCAGGACTACTCAATCCCAAAGCTCCACCTCCACCTACAGACCACATCCACCAGGATTCACAAAAGCTAGCAGCCAGAGCCCCAACACAACAGTCAGGAACCTCTGTAGAAGAACCACCTTGGAGTCTCCAGACCAAACGCCCATAGACACAGCATAACACCACCAAAGTGCAGAGGTCGCTTCCATACAAAATGATAACAACAAGGAG
>PVJA010014622.1:25837-47139 GCA_004027025.1 Myocastor coypus | reverse complement strand
TTTTTTTTTTTTTTTTCTTCTTGTGACAAGGTCTCAATATGCAATTATGCAGTTCAGGTTCAGAATGACCCTGAGCTCACTTTGTAGCCCAGGTTGGGCTACAAACTCAGTGATCCTCCTGGCTCAGCCTCCCAAGTGTGGGGATTACAGGAGTGCACCACCACACCCCCGCTTAAATCTTTTATTTCTTAAAATAGCATTGTGAGGAGGGTCTATAGCCCCAGTACTTGGCAAGATGAGGCAAGAGGACTACCTCCAGTCCAAAGCCAGCCTGAATTACAAAGTGAGACCGTATCTCAAAAAATAATTTTAAGCCGGGCGTGGTGGCGCACGCCTGTAATCCCAGCACTCGGGAGGCTGAGGCAGGAGGATCAGTGCGAGTTCGAGACCAACCTGGGCTACAAAAGTGAGCTCAAGGCCAGCCTCAACTGCACAGTGAGACCCTGACTCAAAAAGACAAAAAAAAAAAAATAATAATAATAATAATAATAATAATAATAATTTTAAAAAAGGCTGGGTGTGGTGGTGCACGCCTGTAAACCCAGTACTCAGGGATTAGAGCACTCAGAGATGCTGATGGGGCGGGGATTACAGATTCCAGCCCTGAATGGACCATTTAGTGGCTTAGGGAGACGTTGCCCCAAAATAATATACAGGGGGGAAAAAAGGGCTACAGCTACAGCTCAGTGCAAAGGATCTGGGTCCAATCCCCACTACCACAAAAGGAAAGGCGCGGAAAAGAAAAGGCCGAGTTGTGTGTGTGCGCCACATGTGTGCCACCTCAGCTCCTCGGGAGGCAAAGGCAGAGGATCTCAAGGTCAAGCCAAGCGGAGGAACTTAGTGAGATCTTGCCTCAAAATAAACAATAAAAATGTAAAGGAAGGCTGAGGATGTAGCCCACTGGAAGAGCACCCTGGGGTTCACTCATTAGACAACACAGAGAGGGAGACTGAAACAGACTGACAGACAAATAGAATATTTGTCTGAGGATGCTAAATGAGGAAAGAAGGGTGAACGATCTGAGTTTTCGGCCAGATGGGAGAAACCAAGGAAAAGAGTGAAGGGAGAAAAGGCAGATAGGCCAGACACGGCGCCACACAACTATAATCTTAGTACTCGGGAGGCTGAGGCGGGAGGATCACTTGGAGTGTGAGACCAGCCTGGGCTACAAAGTGAGCTCAAGGCCAGACTGAACTGCACAGTGAGACCTGTCTCAAAAAGACCAAACAGAAAAAAAGAAAAGGCAGCTATCTTTAAAGAGCAGCTTGGGAGCTTAGAGCCTCATTATGTTTCCTTCCTTACCTTCCTGAGCCTTGATGCCCTTTCTTCTGGGTCTGATCCAATTTCCTCACGTCCCTGAGAAGCAACCAGTCTGGACCCGAAGAGCAGATAGCAGGGGTTCAAGATTAGGAAGGCTAGTTTAGGAACCCGGAGCTGAGTGCCCAAGGTAAGTTCCCTGTTGTCACCTCAACAAGGAGGAGGAGACCTAGGCAGCTGGTCTGGTGGCTTGCCCAACGCCATTCTTGAGGCCCTGAATCACAGGTGCCCTGCTGAAGACCATGCTTGAGATACTGACTCAGCCAGCAGGTGCCAGGGCCTCCAGGTTTAGGCCCAAGGGCTAATGTAAGCCAGCACCCATGAACTGCAGAGGAACGTGGCGCTTCCTAAACTGTTTACCAGAGGAATGTGGCAGGAAGCATGGAACTGTCCACAAATGGAGTCCACATGAGCTTGGGTTTCTCCTGCTGTGTCTCTTTTCTAGGAGAGGAACTATCCCAGCAGCTCAAGATTTGCATACCTTTGTGGCTGAATAGGAGGTAGAGCTATGAGAACAGCACCCACCCCTTCTACAGGTGGCAAAATGGAATCCTGAATTGTAAGGACATCAGGAAATTCCCACCATCTTTTGAGACTTCTGTCAAGATGGCTTCTGTGTGCTTTTGTCTAGTCTTTCCCTCACCTCACTCCCCTGGTACCACCCACTCAATACCATGACTATTCCATCATAAACATATTAGGGCCCCTCCCTGTGCACCCCGAGTCCTCAGCCTGGTCAAAAGCTGATTCTAACCGCATCTACCGATAGCCTCCCTAACACCTCTCTCAATTCAATTCCAAAGGGCACTTTTGCCTGCCAGACATTTAGGGAGGGAGGGAGGATAGACAAGGCCCCCATGACCCACCACCGCGTGACATTTCAGTGGGTGAGGCAGAAACACAAATAATCACACAGAAGAAATAAGTAAAAATTAATCAAGGGTGCAAGCGTTGTGCAAAACTCAAAGAGACCCTTCAAATTCAGGACTCCATGAGGAAAGCACACGTTGGGGAGACTGATCTAAGATCGTGTCTTATTATTGAATGCTACAATAAATAGTATTTATTATTGGTGTTGCCCTAAGGGTGCCACACACCTGTAACCCCAATTAACAAGAAGCCTGAGGTACAAGGATCACAAGTTACCAGTCTAGGTAATTTAAGACCCATCTCAAAACTAAAAAAAAAGGGGGGGGGGTGGCTGGTTTAGCGCTCAGTAACTCAGAGTTTGCTCCTGGGGTTCAATCTCCAGTCAGGGGAGGCATAGGTTAAGTAGGGCGTCTGCATCAAGATCACCAGAGAGCTTATGCACAAACGCATATAGTTATCGTTCAGGAGGTTGTTTGCAGTACTGGGGATTGAATTCAGGACCCTGCGCTTGCCAGGCAGGCGCTTATTTTACTGAGCTATTAAAGACCCGTCTAGAAGAGGGCGGGTGGTAAGGGCTGTGGATTTGTTTTTAACTCCCCGAAGGATATCTCTCATTAGCCACTCGGAGGCAGCGCCCTACACTCCCTGGAAACCCCAGGCCTTCTAGACTGTCGGAAGTATCATTAAGATGACCAGATGTCGGCGGCTGACGCGTCACTATGGACATCCCGAGACAGGGTAAACCGCTGCAAAAATTCGAAGCGGCCCTGTCCCAGGCAGGTCGCTGTTTTCCCACCGGCTCCAGTCATTCTCGGCCATCAAGGAAAAAGGGACAGAATTCCCCAGAGCCCGGGCCAAAGATCAGAAGGCAGAAGCGTCACCCGGAGCTGACTACGTCTGGCCCAAGGCAGAACCCCGCCTACGCAGCCCCGCCCACAGCCGGGAGAGGGCGGGTAGATAGGTAACGCTGTCCAGTCACAGCTCGGGACAGGGGGATAGGAAAATCTTCTCCAATCACAGCTGGCAACAAAATTGATGTGTCTTTCCACCAATCATCACCGAGGCGCAACGGGGTTGTCGGGATGCGGGCAGAAGCCAACATGGAGCCCTCCGTGGGATAAGGGGAAATCTGCTGTTGCCGGCTGTGCCTGTTTCTGCCCCATCATGTTGATGCACCTAATTCGGGCCGGGATTCGGGGCGGCCCTGTCCCAGGCAGGTCGCTGATTTCCCACCGGCTCCAGTCATTCTCGGCCGTCAGGTAAAAAAGGACAGAGTTCCCCAGAGCCCGGGCCATTGATCAGAAGGCAGTGAACGTGGCCCCCCGGGAGACGGAATCCCGAGCTCGCGCGAGGCCTGATGGGAGCTGATGCTAGCCGAGCCGGAGGTGGAATGTCACTCCTTGGGCTTCGGCCTCAATTATTCATAGCGACGACCGAGGTGGCGGCGGCGGCGGCTGCGGGAAGCTCTGCGCGTCCGTCCGTCTCCAGGAGTCGGATTGACGAGAGGCCTGCGGGTCTGTGGCCACGCCCAACCTGCATTGCCCACTAGGGGGCACCAGCCTCAGCCCTGTCCGTACTGTTGAAATTGATTTTGGCGATTGGCACAAAACCTTAGTATCGAGGGGCTGGGGAGATAGCTCCGAGGCACAAGTGCCTGCTGGGCAAGTGCAAGGTCGTGAGTTCGAACCCTGGTCCCACAAAAAAAAAAACAAAAAACAAAAAAAAAACTTTAGTATCGAGATTTTTTTTTTTTTTTTCCTTTGGCGGGACCCGGGGTTGAACTCAAGACTTTGCATTTGCCAGGCAAGCACTCAATCTACTGAGCTATCTCCCCAGCCCCGAGATATTTATTATTGGTGGTACACCCACGACCCAAAGTGACCCCATCAAAAGCAATTACTGAGCTGGTCTGTAACCCCATCTCTGGGAAACTGAACCAAGAGAGTCCCAAATTCAAGCTTGTTGGTGCACTCCTGTAATCCCAGCACTTGGGAGGCTGTGACAGGAGAATCAGTACGAGTTTGAGACCAGCCTGGGCTACAGAAGTGAGCTCAAGGCTAGCCTGAATTGCATAGGAAGACCCTGTCTCAGAAAGACAAAAAAAGAACAAAACCAAATTCAAGCTTGTCTTGGACAGTTTAGCAAGACCCTATCTTGAGAGAGTTTTTGTTTTTGCAATACCAGGGATCGATGAGCCGGGTGTGGTGGCACACGCCTGTAATCCCAGCACTAGGGAGGCTGAGGTGGGAGGATCGGTGAGAGTTTGAAACCAGCCTGGGCTACAAAACTGAGCTCAAGGCCAGCCTGAACTGTACAGCAAGACCCTGTCTCAGACAAAAAAAAAAAAAATACGAGGGATTGAACTTGGGACCTTGCACTTGCCAGGCAGGCACTTAGGTGCTGAGCTATATCGGAAGCCCTTGAGAGAGTTAGGGTTATGTTTGTTTGGTTAGTTAGTTTTCTTTTTTTTTTTTTTTTTGTACAGGGTCTCATTATTGACTCGTAGTGATCCTCCTGCTTGTACCTCCCAAGTGCTAGGATTATAGGCGCATGCCACCACACCCAGACGGTTAGTTTTTTTTATTTGTTTTGTACAGGGGATTGAACCCAGGGCCTTTGCTCCCCAGTTTATTTGTTTGTTTTTTCTAAGACAGGCTCCAAAATTGTACCAAAGGCTGGCCAGATAGCTCAGCAACTAAAGTTCTTGCTTAGAGCACAGCAGCTAGGTTTATACCCCTGCATACTATGCCTTGGTCCTGTAATCTCAGTGCTTCAGAGGCAGAAAACAGGGATCTCACTACAAGTCTGATCTACATAGTGAGACCCTGAACACCTTGTAGACCCACTACCCAATACATGAAAATAAATAAAGTTGCACCAAACGAAGTTTGCAATCCCCGTCTCAGTCTCCCAGAATATTGGGATTACAGATTACAGCTTTAAAGTCCCACGCCAGGCTGAGATACCTTAAAAAAAGGAAAACAAAGAAATGAATGGGGGGCCCGGTGGGGTGGCTCAGTGGTCTAAAGGCCCTGCTTGGGAAAGCTTGGGCGGCTTCAGGGACTGCGGTTCGATCCCCAGCACCACATGCTGCGCCAGCCCTGCTCTCCGGGTGGGCTGAGCCGGCCATAAAAATGGGTGAATAAACAAAGGTTCTGAAACAAGAAAAAAAAAAAAAAAAAAGAATAAAATTAAAAAAAAAAAAAAGAAATGGATGGGATGTAGCTCAATGGGAAGGATTTAAATTCAATCCCCAAAACCAAAAAAAGACAGAAAGTAGTTTCTAGAATTGGAGATGTACAGAGAACAGCAATCAGTTGTAATCGTTCTTGGCAAAAGTCTACGCTTGTTCATCCAGGGAGAGGAAAAAATGAGAAACAAGAATTTGGAGGGGGGTTTGTTGTTGTTGTTGTTGTTGCTGTGATGTTGCCTTTTTGGGGGAGTGGGGGAGTACTGGGAATCGAACTCAGAACTTCACACTAAGAAACAAGCATTTGGAAATTACATTTGAAATGCTTTGTGGGATAGGTCTGATTCTCTTCTAAGCCCGCAAGGCTGATCTGCAGGACCTGGGCCAAGGGCGGGTTTCTGAGGAGCTGTGTCTCTTGGAAAGCTGTCTGAGGGAGGGAGGGAGGGCAGGAGGTGGGATGAGCTGGAGCTGGGAGTCCTGGTGCTGGGAAGTCGTCTACGGGTTGTTGGCAACCAGCAAGCCCTTCTTAGAGCCTTGGTTTGGAGATGAGAGAAGCTGGAAAGTGGCCATGGTAAATTATTAAACGGTTTGAGAACAGTGTTCAGGAAAGAAGAAGAGGGTACTGGTATTATTCGAACCAGAAAGAGACCCAAGGGAAGCCACAGCACTCAAGCGTACGTCCTTTCGCCGTCAGTGCTTTTTGGTGAACTGTGAAGTGAATAGACGTGATCAGACCACATCTTTAAGTCAGGGAAGTATTATTTTGTGAAACTGTTCCCTTTTGTTGTTCTGGGTTGTACTAGGGTACTGCGCAGGACTGCAGTGTGAAGTACTGGCCATGGTCAGTCTGAACTGGCAGAGTCCTGCAGTAGTTGGGTTAGACCGCAGCGTCTCTAATGAGGACTTGCTTGTGCTCAACAAACAAACAGATGCCCTCAGCGTCTATTATGCCCCGTGTATAGCTTCCAGCTTCCTGCCCTTCTGGGAAAATGGACTCTAATGGGAAAAACAGAACAATTCTACAGGAAAGAGGAAGAGCGAGATTCCCTAGCTAAAACTTGAGACACACACAGAACGGGCTGTGACACAAGACGTAAAAGCCAGCCAAGAGGGACCAGGGGCGGAGGGCAGGGTCAGACAGAGACAGAGAGCCAGCAGGCAGCACGGGCCTCCCCGAAAGCCAGGGAAGACCAGGTCTGCAGTTAGAAAGGCGTGAGAATATGGAGACCATGCTGGTGCAGAGGAGGCCTCACTGTATGCTTTTCTTTTTAATGCACTTAGTACAGGGTCTCACTACATAGATGCGACCTGTGATCCTCCAGTTTTCAGCTTCCTAAGCGCTGGGATTACAGGCATGTGCCGCCACGCAGTCTCATCTGCTGTCTTAGCACACCCCGTAGGCAGGGCCAGCACAGCAGGCGAGATCGAACCCTGGTCCTTGCATCTGCCTGAGCAGGCACTGTGATCCCCTGAGCTGTCTGGCCAGCTCTCCGTAGGCTTTTTAAAAAAGCCTTTCCCTACCTAGTCTCTGGGATCTTTGCATATCCAGCCGCGCCCTCTTGGCTAGCTAACGTCCATTTCTGACCTTCCTTTTGCCAGCCCTGTCCTGCTCCAGCCCACTCCTGGCCTTTAAAACCTAAGTCTTAGGTTAGGTTTCCTGAACACCCCTCCTACTTACAGCCAGACATCCAAGAGCTTTTAGGGATTTGAATGACTGCCCCTTGCCAAGCGTCATGTCTCTTTCCCCTGTGTCCCAGACCTTCCTGGGTTGTGGGTATGCCTGGTGGTGCATACCTGTAGCCGCAGTACTCAGGAGGCTGAGGCAGGAAGAGTAATGCCACTTCAAGCCCAGCCTGGGCTACTTGAGTTTGAGGCCAGTATAGGCTATGTGAGTTCAAGGCCAGCCTATATCGTCTCAAAACAAAACCGAAATGGCCAGAACAGTGTGGTGGGGGCACTTTGAAGGTCCACCCCCGCTCAGCCTTTCCACTCCTCAGAACCTGCCTGGGGAACTGAGGTTGCCAGAACAATCTTTGTGGTTGGCACATCATCAGTTTATAGACACAGGGTCTGCAGGAAAAGGAAGGGTTCCTCTGTCACCCAGTGGAAGGGGATCTGCAGCCTTTGTCCTCCTTGCATTGTCACACACAGGCCCCTCAAGTGTAGGGAGGGAGGGTGAGTGATGGGTGGCATACGTTTCTCCCTGTCCCTCCATAGCACTGTCACACAGTGTTGGGCCACTGTAGAACAATAGATTCAGGAACCAGACGGTAGAGACCCCTGGCATCCAAGTTGTTCGGTTGGTGGGTTGCTTTTTTTTTTTTTTTTTTTTTTTTTTTTTTGAGACAGGGTCTCGCTATGCAGTTGAGGCTGGTCCTGCGCTCACTTTTGTAGCCCAGGCTGGTCTCGAACTCGCACCAATCCTCCTGCCTCAGCCTCCCAAGTGCTGGGATTACAGGCATGAGCCACCACGCCCGGCGCTTTTTTTTTTTTTTTCCTTTTGAGACAGGGTCTCACAATGCAATTCAGGTTGGCTTTGAGCTTACTTTGTAGCCCAGGTTGGTCTCAAAGTCAGCAATCCCTGCCTCAGCCTCCTGAGTGCTGGGATGACAGGCATGCACAAATTGGGGTTGGTGATGATTTTTCTTTTTTGTTGTTGTTTTTATGGCTGGCCGGCTCAGCCTGCCCTGGGGGTGGGACTGGCACAGCATGTGGTTGCAGGCATTGAACTGAAGTCCCTGTGGTCGCCAAAGCTTGCCTAAGCAAGCGCTTCAGACCACTGAGCCATCTCGCAGGCCCCTAGTGAATGTTTTCAATCCAGTGAGGACAAGGGCATCTCTGGGATCAGCGGGGTCACAGGCAGCGGACGCCTGGCTGTGCTGCTGCTGAACTCTTGGCTGCTTCTCTTGGCACCCGAGTAAGCGCAGTGCCAGGTCAGAGTAGGAGCCCCCAGGGGCACTGGTCACCTTGGAGTCTCACCAAGGACTTCTGGGTCCCTGCCTGGCCGGAAGTGCCTCCAACCCTGGCATGCAGTGATTGTGAAAGACCCAGGCTGGCAGAACTACCCTCTGGGGTTGGGCCCTGGGGCAGAATCAGGCTACCTGCAGGGCGAGGGGCACTTTGAAGGTCCGCTCCGGCTCAGCCCTCACATTCCTCAGAACCTGCCTTGGGAACTGAGGTTGCTTCAGAGCAGTCTCTGTAGCTGGCAGGACTGTGCCCCTAGTACCCTGGGTGGTCGAGGCCCAAAGATGACAAGGTCAAACCCAACCGGCCCATTTAGCTACAAGGGAGACCCGAGTCTCAAAATTAAAAATAAGCTGGGCATAGTGGCACACACCTGTGCCTGGAATGCCAGAAGTTGGGAGGCTGAGGCAGGAGGATCTCTGAATGAATTCAAAGCCAGCCTGAACTACAGCAAGACTTTGTCTCAGAAAGAAAAGAACAGGGCTGGGGAGATAGCTCCTCCGTCTCAGCACCAACTTGGCAAGCTCAAGGACCCGGGTTCAACCCCAGCATCACATCCCATGCCAGCCCCAGATCCCTTGACACACAGTGTCAGCCCCCAAACTGGGCATTGTGGTGCATGCCTGTAAGCGCAGTGCTGGGGAGGCTGAGACAGGAGAATCCCTGTAAATCTGAGCTGCGTGGGAGACCCTGTACCAAATAAATAAAGAAAAGAGGGGTTTTGTTGTTGTTGCTGCTGTTGTTGTTGTTTTCTAAAGAAAAGAACACAGGGTCAGGGAGATAGCTCTGTGGCACAAGTGCCTGCCTGGCAAGTACAAGGTCTGAGTTCGAACCCCTGTCCTGCCAAAAATAAAAGGAAAGGACAGCCCTAAGGAAGCTAGGACCAAAGGCTTGAAGGAAGGTGCAATGCCTTACTGGTCAGGGAAAGGACAGCCGAACCTCATCTATTGTGCCCTCTCTCCTGACAGGTCCTCAGATAGCCACCCCAGCTCCTGCCTGCTCAGGGCTGTGGCCCAGCTGCGGTCACAGCTCCGGACCCACCTCCATCGTGCCCCACCAACTGCAGCCCCCAGCCGGCGCCCCAGGGCCTGGTGCTGGGTGGGGGCAGCCCTGCTGGGCCCCGTGGTGCTGTCTAAGCAGCCCTGCCTCTACCTGGTAGCCCTATGTGAGGCACAGGAGGCCCCGCCAGCCCACCCTGTGCCCCATGCCACGCAGTCCCAGTTCAACTGGAAGCTCTTCTGGCAGTTCCTGCGCCCCCACCTGCTGCTCCTGGGGGCTGCCATTGTGGTGAGGTTCTGCCTACCCCTCCATCTGGGAACAGCTGGCTGCACAGACGCAGGGCAGCTGGAAGCCTGGGCTTTAAATCTCCTTTCCACACGTGGTCACCTCGTGGCCATTCCTGAGCATGCTCAGTTGTGGGAAGAGATGAGTATGGTTGCCCTTCTCCAAGCATCTGTCCCCTGTCCTGCCCTGTCACAGTTGGCGCTAGGTGCAGCCCTGGTGAATGTGCAGATCCCCCTGGCCCTGGGTCAGCTGGTCGAAGTCGTGGCCAAGTACACAAGGGACCATGTGGGGAGCTTCATGTCTGAGTCCCGGAACCTCAGCACCCACCTGCTCCTCCTGTATGGTGTCCAGGTACGGCAGGGTGGGTGCCCTGGGCACTGAGAAGTCTTCCCAGGGGCATCACTGAGTGCCTCGGCCTCTCCCGCAGGGACTGCTGACCTTTGGGTACCTGGTGCTGCTGTCTCATATTGGCGAGCGCATGGCCGTGGACATGCGCAGGGCCCTCTTCAGTGCCCTGCTCCGGTACTGCTCAGGGCAGGGTGTTGGTAGGGGTGGCTGGTAGCCCGGGAGGGCCCAGGAGGTATTGGATCCTCAAATCTCATCTCCTGTCCCCTGCCCACTGCTGCCCTAATGTGCCGCTGCCAGACAAGACATTGCTTTCTTTGATGCCAAGAGGACAGGGCAGCTTGTGAGCCGCCTGACCACCGACGTGCAGGAGTTCAAGTCGTCCTTCAAGCTGGTCATCTCCCAGGTCAGCGCCCTGCACACCCTCCCATGTCCTCCTTGCCTGTGGGGTCACTCCAGGCCCACAGCTGAGACTCCCTGCTGTCTGCAGAGGAGACGTGAGGGGACATGGCCATTGAGTCCATGGAAAAGAGGTGCCAAGGCCAGGACAGCCGCCTCTCACAGGTGGGGTGCCCCCCTGGGACACAGACTTGAGCCTCTCCCAGCAGGAGCAATCTCACAGTGCCCGCCCTACCCCAAGTGTGCTGATTGCCAGCTGGCCCTGGGCTTGAGCACGCTGGCACCTCCTTGGATCCACCCCACCATCATGTGGTCACAAGTCATGCTGGGCACTGGCGCCAGGCAGCCCATGAGGGTCGTCCCCACACGTGGCTCTTGGTTCTGATCTAAATCGGAAAGTGAACCAGGCATGGCGGTGCACACTTGTAATCCTAGCACTCGGCAGGCTGAGACAGGAGGCTCACTGAGTTCAAGGCCAGCCTGGGCTACATAGTGAGATCCAGCCTCAAAAGAAAAAGTATGTGGGAGGGGAATGAAGGAAAGAAAGAAAGTGAAACTAGTAGGCCCAGCGGCCCCAGCTGGTCAGAAGGGGTCTGGGTTCTGTGACCAGGAACTACTGCGCAGCTTCCCCGAGGCGAGGTCTTGCTGCAGCACTGGCCACAGAGGCCTCCTGACTTCCTCCCCTTCCCAGGGGCTGCGAAGCTGCACCCAGGTGGCTGGCTGCCTGGTGTCTCTGTCCATGCTGTCCCCACGCCTCACGCTCCTGCTGCTGATCACCACACCCGCGCTGATGGGCGTTGGCACCCTGATGGGCTCTGGGCTCCGAAAATTGTCCCGCCTGTGTCAGGAGCAGGTATGGAGTACCAGGCCACCTGATCTCATCTTTCAAGCCTGCTGTCCCCATCCATCCGTATCCATCTCCCCACTGACAACCCGGCTTCCTGTGTCTTGTATTCCATGTAGGTTGCCAGAGCAACAGGTGTAGCAGATGAGGCCCTGGGCAACATTCGGACAGTGCGCGCCTTCGCCATGGAGCAGCGGGAAGAGGAGTAAGTTTCAGGAGGCCACAGCGCAGGGTGCCGTAGCTCCCGCGCCCTGCCCACCTCGCCTGAGCTCCGGCCCTGCCTCTCCCCAGGCGCTACGGAGCGGAGCTGGAGTGCTGCCGTGCAAAAGCAGAGGAGCTGGGCCGGGGCATCGCCTTGTTCCAGGGCCTTTCCAACATCGCCTTCAACTGTGAGTGAACCCCACCCCGCAGCTGCTAGGGAGGGGGCCCAGGGCTGTACCAGGCAGGGGCAAAGGTAGAACCACCTGCCCCTGTTCCTCAGGGGTGAGCAGGTGCTGGGGGAGGGCAGCAGGCAGGATCTGCTCGAGGTGTCAGAGGTCTGCAGGGGACCTCGGAGGCGGGCGAGTCAGCCCTGCTCCTCCCTCCTCTGCAGATGACCACTCAGGCTCTCATCCACAGAGGACACAGGGCAGGGCTCACCCTGCCCCCTCGCCATGCCCCTTCACCTCTCTCCCTCCCCCACAGGCATGGTTCTGGGCACCCTTTTTGTTGGGGGCTCCCTGGTAGCTGGACAGCAGCTGACAGGGGGAGACCTCATGTCCTTCCTGGTGGCCTCACAGACAGTGCAGAGGTGAGTGCAGGCTGCTCCCATCCCTGCAGAGCCCCCTGTGCCCCTCCAGAGCCTTGCCTGGTCAGGATGAGGCTGCCTGCATGCTCCAGGGTGCTGCCCAGCCAGCCCTCCCGGGAAGGTTCTCAGGTGGCTGCACTGGCTCTCCATTCAGCACGCAGTCATAGCCGTCATCCTGGCCTTCCACACAGCACAGGTGTCCTGACAGGACTTTGGAAAATGTATCGGTTTGGTTGGTTGGTTGGTTGGTTGGTTGGTTTTGGTATTTTGAGACCAGGTCTCAGTATGTAGTCCCAGCTGGCCTTTACTTAGAGAGAACCCTCCTGCCTCAGCCTCCTGAGGCATGCACCACTACACCTAGTATAAAATTTTTTTTAGGGCCAGCGAGATGGCTGAGCAGTCTAAAGCACTCGCTTAGGCAAGCTCAGGCAACCACAGGGTCTGAGGTTTGATCTCTGGCAGCACATGCTGTGCCAGCCCCATCCCCAGGGCAGGTTGAGCCGGCCATAAAAATTAATTAATAAATTAATTAATTTTAAAAAAGAAAGAGCCGGGCGTGGTGGCACATGCCTATAATCCCAGCACTTAGGAGGCTGAGGCAAGAGGATCAGTGCAAGCTCGAGACCAGCCTGGGCTACAAAAGTGAGCTCAAGGCCACCCTAAACTTAGTAGCGAGACCCTGTCTTGAAAAAAAGAAAAAAAAAAAAAAGATTTTTAAAAATTATGGCAAGTCCACATCAGGTTACTCTTACCCTCCTGCCAATTTTAAGCGCACAGTTCAGTCCTGTCGAGCAGTCGGCCAGTGTCACACAGGCATCCCCAGCACCAACTCTAGCACAGGTGAGCCTGCACGCGTGAACGCTGACCCGTCCTCCCTCTGTGGCCCTCAGTCTCCGACTCTGGCTCCAGTGCTCTGAGGACCTGCAGGGTGGCCACGCAGCGCTCCCCATGTGGGCTCAGGACCTCGCCAAGGCTCTCCGTCCTTTGAAGGCCAAGCAGTGCTGTTGTGTGTGACATCTTTCTACAGGCTGCCCCTGTCCTTGGCCTGGCCGTCTCATGGGACGGGACCTCACCAAGGCTCCTCCCCTGCCAGCCCCCCCCATACCGTTTCCCTCTCTGCCCTTCGCCACACTTGGCCAGGCTGAGAAAATACGTAAATACACACCAGGGGAAATAATTAAAGAGTGAAAGCCCCGTAATAAATGATTAGAGCCTGAAGATCTGTTACCAACAGCCAAAGCAGTGAGTAAGCATCACCTTAGGTGGCCGCAGCCTGGGCCCCTGCCCCCGCTGGCCCTCACTCCTCCTCCAGAGGTGACACTTGTGAGTCTGGTGGTGCCTGCCCCTGTCCAGAGTCCTATCTGGCGACTGCTGTATGTCTGTGGTATTTTGGGCTGGTTTGTTTTGAGACAGAATCTCAACTGCATAGCCTAGGCTGGCCTTGGCCTTGCAGCGACCCTCCTGCCTCAGCCTCCCCAGTGCTAGGATGACAAGCATGCACCACGGTGTCTGGCTTGTGTGTTTTTTTTTTTTTTTTTTTTTTGGTAGAATCCCATAGCCCAGGCTTACTGTGGTGACCCAGAGGAGGAGGGACAGACTCCCATGATCACCCCGGAGGAGAGCAGCCTTTCTGAGCCTGAGCCACATGCTGCAGAGCATGTTGTCTCTATGAGCAGCTGCGTGGGCCCCGCCCCACCCTGTTTCTGCCACAGGTCCCCAGCCCTGCACACTGCAGCCTGTCTTAGCTGGGCAGGCTCTTCCCCTTGCAGCCCGGCATCTGTCCCAGGGTGGGTCAGGGTCCAGATCCTCTGGCTGCTGGAGAGTGGGGCTGGGGGTTCGCACACTGCCCACACAGCTTGTGCTGCTGCCCCCAGGACTGACCCCTCTTCCTGTCTAGCTGTGCCAGGACTGACCCCTCTTCCTGTCTAGCTGTGCTCAGCCTCTCCAAGCAGGGTGGTGGTCTAGTCCCAAGGACCCCTAGGAAACCTCCCACTCCATATAATCAGCTGGCCCTGGGCCCTGTCCCCTTTTGGGCCTGACACAACCTTGTCACCTCCCCACTGTGCCACTCAGCCGTGTAGCAGGATTGGGTTCCAGCTGCCCCCCCCATCGCTGGCAGAAATCAGGCCCTGTGTTCCAGGAGCTGCTGTTCACTTCTGGTCGCAGAGTGCAGCAAGGGACCCAGATGTCAGTCCAGGGGACTTGTGCACAGCAGGGCCTCCTCAATCTTTGGGCCAGCCCCAGGCCCCACCTGGGCAGGACACACCCGCATCCTGCGGTGTCTCTAAGCAAAGTCATCCCTCAGCAGTGAGTCATGCGCAGCTTGGGTTTCTTAGGTGGCGGTCTCTTTGCCAGGGCCTAATGGCTTCCAGATCTCAGGAGAGCCATCCCCTCCCACACAGATAAACTCTGAGGGCCCCCCCCCCCCGCCCACAAGTGCAGATTGCTTCCCCCACTGCACCACTTCCTGTGAGCTCTGGGAATGCGCCCTCCCCCACGCTGGAAGAAGTGAGTCCGTTGGCCCTGGAGTCGCTGAGGAGTCAGTCTTTCCTCTTCCTGGAGTAGACCCTGTGTACCCCACGGTGCTAACACTGTCACGGGTCCGCGGGCCAGCTGGGGACCTCTGAGTCAGTAGCCCTTGACCTTTCCCTAGCACAGTAGCCCTATGCCCAGCCCTGCTGGGACAGAGGAGGTGACCCACTGTCTAGACAGACACGCCCATCTCCCACACACGCACCCGCAGACTAGCCGGCAGGACACACTTGGCTGAAGTCTTGTCTCAGGGTCTCCCCAGAGTTCTCCCTGTGACTGTCCTATCTTTTTTCTCTCTCTCTAAATGAATTTCTCTCTTTTTTCTTGTTTCAGAACTTGTTTGTTTGTTTATTTATTTATTTTTATGGCCGGCTCAGCCTGTGGTGCTGGGGATCGAACCACAGTCCCTGCAGCCGCCTAAGCTTTCCTAAGCAGGCACTTTAGACCACTGAGCCATCCTGCTTGGCCCCTGGATTTCTCTTTTTTTCCTCATCTCTTTTTGTTTTCTGAGATGTGGCCTCTCTGCTTTGTTGCTGCCCCCCGAGTCTGGCAGCAGCCCATGCCACCTTGAGCTCTGTCAGGAGCAGCTGTGTTGCCACGGGTCCAAGGCAGGAAGAAGGTCATGGTTCACTGGAGTTCCTCTTCCTGGGCTAATGTCAGCCCTCAGGCTATGAGCTACCTTCGACCCTCATACTGGGGTCAGGACGACCCTCAGACCCCCTTCTCCACCCTCAGTCCTTCATCCCACTTTCCCAGCCTCTGGGAGCCTCCTGGATCCCCCCAGGGGCCGAGGAGCAGAATCACCCGGTCCCAGCTTCCTGCAAGCCCAGGTCTTGGGAGCCGTCTCTGTCATTGGCCTCAAGTCTTTCAGCTCATCCTCCCTGGCTCTTGCCACCCCCAGAAAAGTGCTAACATCCCTGTCTGCTCCTCACAGGTCCATGGCCAACCTCTCTGTCCTGTTTGGTCAGGTGAGTGGGTGTGTCCTGAGCTGGGGTTGGTTCTATGTGCTGCCCAAAGTACAGCCTCTGTCTGTGTGTGGGGTTCTGGAACCCCCAAATTACAGCCTGACTGCACGGAGAGGCCCCCATCCTACCTTATGCAGACTTGGCTTCCCCTGCAGGTGGTGCGGGGCCTCAGTGCAGGGGCCCGTGTCTTCGAGTACATGGCCCTGAGTCCCTGCATCCCGCTCTCGGGAGGCCACCGCATCCCCAAGGAGCAGCTTCGAGGCTCTGTCACGTTCCAGGACGTCGGCTTCAGGTGGGCACTGAACAGCAGGGTGGGACAGGCGCAGACCCGAGGGCCAGCCAGATGTCCCCATAACTGACCCCGTTGGAGGGGCACAGGGAGATCGGGGGCACAGGGCCTGCTCTGACCGGGGCTTCCTTGACCCCCAGCTACCCCTGCCGCCCTGGCTTCCAGGTGCTGAAGGACTTCACCCTGACGCTGCCCCCTGGCAAGATCGTGGCCCTCGTGGGCCAGTCTGGGGGAGGTAAGGAAGACCCCATCCCCCACCCCCACTCCTCTGGCAGCTACTGGAGCCAGCAGGGAAGAGTGGCCCCTCCCTCTCGCTGAGCTGGGCCCCTCACTGCCACATGGGTCCCTTTTCCTGGGACAGTGTATGAGCTCGGCCTCCTTCCCCACACGCTGCCACCACAGGAAAGACCACAGTGGCTTCCTTGCTAGAGCGCTTCTACGACCCCACGGCTGGCGTGGTCATGCTGGACGGGCATGACCTGCGCACACTCGACCCTTCCTGGCTCCGGGGTCAGGTCGTCGGCTTCATCAGCCAGGTATGGTCTGAGGCTGGCGTGGCCCAGTGGCCCAGCAGGGCTCTGGCCTTGCCCTCCTCCTCCCCTGACCTCTTTCCTGGCTGCCACCTTTCCATCACATGGCACGTGGCTCCCCAGGAGGCTTGGGCCTCCTCCACACTTCCTGGGCAGCCTCTTGCCTGAGGCCCCGCTGTCCTAGCTGGTGCCACGGCCCCTCACTTAAAGCCATGACAGCCAGCCTCGCTGTGCAGTCTGGGAGCCCTCAGCAGTCCACAGTGGTGGCTGCCCACGCATGGGAGAAGCATGAGTGTTTTGAGACAAGGACTCACTGTGGAGCCCAGGCTGGCCTCAGTCTCATGATGATCCCCTACCTCAGGCTTTGAGTGCTGGAATGACAGGCACAGGCCACTACACCTGAACTTGATTGAACTTTGACTTTGAACTTCAGACTCCCTAAAATCCCTTAGCAAAGGATCCAGTCAAAATAGTCTCCTAGATGGGACTGGTGGCACATGCCTATAATCCCAGCACTCGGGAGGCTGAAGCAGAATTGTTTGGAATTCCAGGCTACCCTGGGCTATACAGTGAATTCAAGGCCGGCCAGCTGGGACAGCATAATGAGACCCTTTCTTTTTTTTTTTTTTTTTAACTTCTTGAGACAGAATCTCACTGTATAATTCAGGCTGGCTTTGAGCTCACTTTTGTAGCCCAGGCTGGTCTCAAACTTGCACCAATCCTCCTGCCTCAGCCTCCCAAGTACTGGGGTGACAGGCCTGCATCACCACGCCTGGCGGAGACCCTGTCTTTTTTTTTTCTTGTTTCAGAACTTTTGTTTGTTTGTTTATTTATTATTTATTTTTATGGCTGGCTCAGCCTGCCCTGAGGGCAGGGCTGGCGCAGCATGTGGTGCCGGGGATCGAATCTCAGTCCCTGCAGCTACCTAAGCTTTCCTAAGCAGGTGCTTTAGACCACTGAGCCCTCCTGCTGGGCCCCGAGACCCTATCTTAAAAAACAAAAACTGGCATGGTGGCGCACGCCTGTAATCCCAGCACTTGGGAATCTGAGGCAGGATGATCAGTGTGAGTTCCAGACCAACTGGGGCTACAAAAATGAGTCTGAGGCCAGCCTGAACTGCATATTGAGACCCTGTCTCAAAAAGACAATAAATAAGTAAATAGTCTCCTGACGCAGGTGGCACTCCAGGATGGAGTCAGAGCGTTGCCTGTGGACCTTTTCTGTGTCCTCCCCGTAGGAGCCGGTCCTGTTTGGAACAACCATCATGGAGAACATCCGCTTCGGGAAGCTGGAAGCTTCCAACGAGGAGGTGTATGCAGCTGCCAAGGAGGCCAACGCACACGAGTTCATCTGCAGCTTCCCAGATGGCTACGACACCGTCGTTGGTGTGTCCAGGTCACTGGCCCTGGGGCAGCATGGCACAGGAGAGACAATGTCCCCTGTGGGCAGTGAGGACACGACAGGACTGAGGCCAGAACCATGGGAGGGGACACAGGCAAGGCCTGGGACGCACAGCCTGGGCAGGCAGAATCCATAGACAGTGGACAAGGCAGGACTTCAGTGATGGGGGAGGTGGAGGAAGTGACAGGCAGTGAGGTGACAGGACCCTGGCCACAGACGGGAGTGATTCACCAGGCTCTGGAACCTTCTCAGAGCTTGCCAGGCCTGAGAAGGAAGAAGAATCCCCCTAACTTTCTTGGCTTCTAGCTCCCATCTTGAAGGTCTCATTTCTTTTTAAAAGGAGTCATCCAGTGTCACAGAGGGTGGTAGGGACACATAATGGCTGTCGGCACACACATACTGCAGCCTGCAGCTTGGATATTTGTCCAGAGTGTTTTTATCTCAATCTCTGGCCATATTTAGTGTCTGGGCTGCATTCCTAACTTCCAGCTTTGCCTCTTAGCACAGGAACATCGGAGCCCTCAGCCCTTAGCAGGCAGCTCGGGTGCTAGCCTTCTAGACTGGCCCATCTTCTGCAGAAGAGGTCCTGCTGCCTCTGTTGAGCAGGCCTTCCTTGTCCCTCAGGTCCCAGCCTGACCTCTGTGCCATGTCCCAGCAATGACCTGTGACCTGCAGTCATCTTGCTGGTCCTTGAGGTCCCTTTGGGCTCCCGGGCTGTCACTTCTGCTGTCCTCTGGACTCCTGAGTCCCACTGCCTGGACTCTCCTTACTCTGAGCCACATTTGGCCACAGCAGCCCAGTTGGCCCCAAGGCTGCCCTGTCAGAGGACGGCACCTTTCTCTTCACAATCCGTGTCCGCTCATGTGCACAGGGTGGTGGGACTGGGGAGCTGACAGCTGTCGCCTCTTACCTGTCGAGAGAGGCAGGACACCCATGAAGGCCTTCCAAGGCAGTGGAGCAGGTGCACTGCAGCTGGAAAGAAGGACCCGGTGCCCCTCTGCAGGCCACCCCACGTGCGGAGCTGAGGGTACTACAGCCTGCACCCTACCTTCTACCTCCCCAGGCGAGCGAGGCACAACTCTGTCTGGTGGCCAGAAGCAACGCCTGGCCATTGCCCGGGCACTCATCAAGCAGCCCACAGTGCTGATTCTGGATGAGGCCACCAGCGCCCTGGACGCAGAGTCTGAGCGGGTGGTGCAGGAGGCCCTGGACCGGGCCAGCACTGGCCGCACCGTGCTGGTCATCGCCCACCGGCTCAGTACTGTACGTGCAGCCCACTGCATCATCGTCATGGCCAACGGCCGGGTCTGTGAGGTGCGTCTAGGCCTGGGTGGGGCGGCATACTAGGGCGACTGCACCTTCTCAGGGACAAGCAGCACAGCCATGTCTGTGAGCCTCTGCCTAGGCCCAGCCCTTCTTCAGAGGAGCCCACGTATACCAGAGGCTCCCAGGAGCCAAGGATAACATGGACAGCTCTGAGGACAGGGCAGCCACTTGGGGGCTGAGGTGTAGAGAGGCTACGGCAGGGACCCGGAGAGGCCAGCCAGGAGCAGCTCGGGCAGGATGTAGGCTCAGGACGTAGGAGCTTCCAGTGTTCTTCCAACTTCCCCCGAGCAGCGAAGGAGGCAGGACTGAGCCAGTGCGTCACTGTGCCTAAGGCACTTCCTCTCCCAGGGTCACTACAAGGGACGCCAGCTAGTGTGACCCGACCTTGGAGCCATCTCCTCAGGCCTGCACAGGCACTTCGGGGTGACCCTCAGGCCCTGCCCCCATTTGCAGGCTGGGACCCACGAAGAACTCCTGAGGAAAGGCGGGCTGTATGCAGAGCTCATCCGCAGACAGACCCTGGACACTCCTCTGCCATCAGCTTCACCTCTGGAGACCTCCAGAGACTCCCAGAACCACTGGCACAGGACCTGAGAGTGATTCCGAGGTCTGGTCACTGCCTCCTACCAGTGCGAGGGCTGAGTCCCTGGAGGGCCAGCACGTGGGGGTGACTGAGGCTCCTTCCCCTGACATAATAAAGCTGGGGTGCAGCTGGCTCGAGTTGGGCTCTCCCACCATTCTGCTCGTGCTGCCTCCTTCCGACCCTCACACAGGGCTGTTTGCTGACACCACAGGTTGGCTACCCTGAATGAAGTGTCTGGCCCCAGTTCCTCGGGATTCTGAGTGCCAGGCCCCTTCCCCCAGCCAGGGCCTTGCTTGCCTCACTGACCCTCCTGGGGACTGTCACCCAATCGCTCCTGGCCCTAGCCCACAGCCTCTGCCTTCAGTGTCCCATCCCAGCGACCTCAGGCCCCACAGTCCTGATCCCTGCCCACTGCCTTGTGTGAACACACACCTGCCCAGCCACGCCTGGTCAGGGTAGGATGCAGGATGAGTGGTCTATTCCTGCAGGAGATGCCTGCACGCTCTGCTGGGCACCACTGCCCTGCCTGTGTGCCTGGAGTCTGAGGCTAGTCTGATCCTTGAGATTGAGGCCAGCTTCCTGCCCCACTGAAGGAGGCCAAAAGACAGCCTGTGGCCAGTGGGGCAGGCCTGGGTCCCTGGCAGCGTCTGGAGCCAGGCACGTGGGAAGGGCCCTTGGACTGAGCCTGTGCCCAGGATGTAGCCATGAGGCCCTCATGTCCCCATGCTGCTGTAGCTGCCCCTGCCCTCCTCACACATAGCCCCAACAGGGCTGGTAGCTCCCTGCCTTAACACTTGCCATGTCATTTCCCACCAAGAACCATCTCTGTGTCCAGGCAGTGGCACTCATGGAGTTGTTCCCCAGGGAAGGAAGAGGGGGTCCCTGTGCTGCACCTGCACTGCCTGCCAGGCATTGGGGGCTCTTTCTGTGGCAAAAGAGTGGCAATCTTCCATGGGGCAGTGGCATTGGGACAGACAGAGCAGAGGCTGCTGCTGAGAGGCCATCTGTAGGAGGCAGCTGCCACTCGGGCTGTGGCTTAGGAGCAGGGGACGCACCATGCCTGTCATGGGGCCAGCTGCCAAGGTGGCTGTATATCCTTACCTCAGCCTGCCACCTGCACCTGCTTAGTAGAGATCAGCCAGGCTGTGCTTGGGTTTTTTTGGTTTTTGAGACAGGGTCTCACCATGCAGTTCAGGCTGGCCTTCAGCTCACTTTTGTACTCAGCTGGTCTTTTTTTTTTTTTTTTTTTTTTTTTTTTTTTTTGTCTTTTTGAGACAGGGTCTCACTATGCAATTGAGGCTGGTCCTGAGCTCACTTTTGTAGCCCAGGCTGGTCTCGAACTCGCACCGATCCTCCTGCCTCAGCCTCCCGAGTGCTGGGATTACAGGCGTGCGCCACCATGCCCGGCTTGTCAGCTGGTCTTGAACTCACAGGCAATCCTCCTGCCTCAGCCTCTCAGGTGCTGGGATTAGAGGTGTGGGCCACCACACCCAACTGTGCGCAGTTTTGAAGCTTCTTCAAAGGGTTAAGTGGGAGTTGAACCTGTAATCCCAGGGCTCAGGAGGCTGAGGCAGGAGAATCAGTGAGTTCAAGGCCAGCCTGAACTATACACTGAGACCCTGTCTTTAATTTTATTTTTTTTTCTTATTTCCGAACTTTTGTTTATTTATTTATTT
>PVJA010014622.1:0-25737 GCA_004027025.1 Myocastor coypus | reverse complement strand
GTGTGTGTGTGTGTGTGTGTGTGTGTGTGTAACCAGGCTCCTTGCACTTTCCAGGCAAGCACTTATTCTACTGAGCTGTATCCCCAAACATCACAGGACTGATTTTTATTGTTA
Source organism: Myocastor coypus (assembly GCA_004027025.1). Classification (NCBI taxonomy): domain Eukaryota; kingdom Metazoa; phylum Chordata; class Mammalia; order Rodentia; family Myocastoridae; genus Myocastor; species Myocastor coypus. The sequence goes on along the minus strand of PVJA010014622.1, from coordinate 25,623 downwards.
TTATTTATTTATTTATTTATTTATTTTTTGTCTTTTTTGAGACAGGGTCTCGCTATGCAGTTGAGGCTGGTCCTGAGCTCACTTTTGTAGCCCAGGTTGGTCTCGAACTCCCACCAATCCTCCTGCCTCAGCCTCCTGAGTGCTGGGATTACAGGCGTGAACCACCACGCCCAGCAGGAGTGATTTTTAAATGCTTAAAAATCAGTGTGATGGGGCCCGGCAGGATGGCTCAGTGGTCTAAAGCGCCTGCAGGCAGCTGCAGGGACCGGGGTTCAATCCCCAGCACCACATGCTGGGCCAGCCCTGCCCTCAGGGCAGGCTGAGCCAGCCATAAAAAAATAAATAAATAAAAGTTCTGAAACAAGAAAATAAAAAATTCTAAAAGAAAATCAGTATGAGCTGGGGCTAGGGAGATAGCTTAGTGACATAAGCACTTGCCTGGCAAGCACAGGGTCCTGAGTTCAATCCCCGGTAACACACACACACGTGCGTGTGCAAACTAAAGAAAAAAAATCGGGCTGGGGAGATAGCTGTGTGGCACAAATGCCTGCCTGGCAAGTGCAGGGTCATGAGTTTGAAACCCAGTCCCCCTGCCTCCCAAAAATGTGAGATGACTGTGGTGCATGCCTGTAATCCCAACACTCAGGAAGCTGAGGCAGGAAGATACATGTGAGTTCATGGGCAGCTTGAACTACATAGCAAGACCAAAAATCACAGTGTGGTAGACTCAGGAAATTGTCACTTCTGTGCCCCAAGCTACCATCTTCACCCCTTCCCAATTGTGCACCCATCCTGTGGTGCCAACCCAACAGCCCAGGACACCGTCCCCACGCAGCCTGGAGGTTTGACAGAAGAACGGCTGGGGCACATCATGACCACGTTTTGTTGGAGAACGTCCCAATCGCTCACAGACAGAAGCCACCAGGATTAATCTGGCAACCCCTAAAGTTTCAGATGACATAAAATAAACCTGCGTAAGTCTGCAGAGACACGCCTGCTCTTAGGCCTATAGGAAGTGTCAGCATGCATTTCCCCAGTGTGGAGCTGATGGTGCGGTGAGGAGCAGCCCCCGGCTTTGTGCCTGTGCTTTTCAGGCCCCTGTGGCACAGCTGGGCCACAGCCGTCCAGTTTGGCCCAGCGCTCTGCAGCTTCAGCCTAGCCAGCAGTAGTCCTGCAGACAGCGGCCAACCGCCAAGGTCACTGATGCACCTGTGGGGGCCCAATCCAAGCGTCCTTCCACCTTGCTCAGGTCCCGCTCTGGTTCTGCTTTTTTTTTTTTTTTTTTTTGTCTTTTTTGAGACAGGGTCTCACTGTACAGTTCAGGCTGGCCTTGAGCTCAGTTTTGTAGCCCAGGCTGGTCTCGAACTCTCACCAATCCTCCTGCTTCAGCCTCCCGAGTGCTGGGATTACAGGCGTGCACCACCACGCCCGGCTTGGTTCTGCTTTCTGAAGGGCACTTGGCGGTGGCCTGTATGCACCCCGTACAGGAGCAGCACTCCCTCTCCCATGTAGGTGGGAACACAAAATGACAGCACTGCTATGAGGGGAGCGCGGTGACATCAAGTCATCACTGCCGTGACCTCCTGACCCGGCCATTGTATTTCTGGCAGTTTACGCCCATGTGCTGGTATTCCTACCAAGTGTTGCTGCTGCACGGGCTGGAGAGCCCCACTGGTCCTCAGCAAGGCAAGTGATTAAGCAATGCGTGCACGCCGTGCCCTGGTGCAGTACCATATCTACCGGGGTTTCCCAGGAGCTGTGTGTCACAGGGTCTCTGAGATGTGTTCAGTAAGAAGGGGAAGTTGTGGAGTCGTGGGGCAGCCCTGGTACCTGGGGATCAGGTCAGCCTTGTCAACAAGGTTATGAGTATGGGGAGGGGATCTGGCTCCCACATGGGGTGTCCCTGCCCATGCAATAGGGCCTGGGATGCTGGGGGCACAGAGACGGGAGAACTGCTGATGCTGAGCTTCCCACCACTCTGGCCTGGTCAAGAGCCAAGTCTACTCCACAAGAGACGAGCTCAGGTGGGGCCGCCAGAGCCAGACAGCAAGGCAGGGGCTGAGCTGCAGGCAAGTGACTGAGCCCAGGCCTGACAAGTAGGGGCTGCGCCCCAGATGCTGAGGCCCCAGAGACAACCCTAACCCCATCAGCACCCCAAGCCCCAGCTTACCTCTAGGCTCCCCTTGAGCCCTCCCCAGGACTGCTGTGGTTTCCTCCTGGCGCCTATGGTCTCTGACAGCAATGCCCCCCCCCTTGCGCTAATGGCTTAGCCTGGGGCTCTAGGGACTTCCCTGCCCCCCAGACTGTTCTACTGGCCCTTGGGCCCCCCTCACTGCTGAAACCCAATCCTCTGCAGCAGTTCCACTCAGCACCGCCCCACAGCCCGGGCTTGCCACCAGCGCCTGTACCCTACCTGGTCTCTGCTGCGGAGCAGAGGGCTGAGCCACCGCCTGCCTCTGAAGAAGGCCTAGCTGGACCTACGGGTCACCACTTCCTGCCTCACCAGGCCAGTACTTCCCTACCTCTCGCCCTAGCCCTTCTCCCACCCTCTCCTCTGCCCACTTCACCTGCCAGGCCCCTGCCTGCACCACCACGGGAGCTCCCTCCAAGCTACAGGCCTCCTCTCCTCGCTCTTCCTCTCCAGCTGCAGCCATGAAGGGCCCCTCAGGGCCAGAGGAGGCTCAGAGGCCTGGTGCGGACATCCACGTGTTCGCCAGCAGCTGCACGCTGCATGGGCTGGGCCACGTCTTCCGCCCTGGTGGCCTTACCCTACGCCGTGGGCTGTGGGCCTTGGCCGTGCTCCTGTCGTTGGCTGCCTTCCTCTACCAGGTGGTGGAGCGGGTTCGCTACTACGGGGAATTCCACCATGAGACTGTCCTGGATGAGCGCGAGAGCCACCAGCTCACCTTCCCCGCTGTCACCCTCTGCAACATCAACCCACTGCGCCGCTCCCGCCTCACACCCAACGACCTGCACTGGGCTGGCCCTGCACTGCTGGGCTTGGACCCTGCCGAGCACTCTGCCTTCCTACGAGCCCTGGGCCGGCCACCTGCCCCGCCCGGTTTCATGCCTAGCCCCACGTTTGACATGGCACAGCTCTATGCCCGCGCTGGCCACTCACTTGAGGACATGCTGCTAGACTGCCACTACCGCGGTGAGCCCTGTGGGCCTGAGAACTTCACCATGGTGAGCTGCCCCCCACCCATACTGTCCTGGGATATGCGCGCGCGTGCGCGCACACGCACACACACACACACACACCCTGCTCCCCCAAGGTCATAAGGGAACTTCGACACCCTCTGCCTGACACCCCTTTCTTCCTGCAGGCCAAGCTCCTCACCCCACAGTACCATCCTTTCCCCTCCCTGTCTGCCAGCTGGGTGGCACTGTACAGGGCATAGCCACTGAGCCCAGCCGGCTGCATGGGCCCTGCTGCTGTGCAGGGTTTTGGTGGTACCTCCACCCTGAAGGCCACAGACAGACCCTCTTTCTCTGCCAAGGGAAAAACGTGCTTTCCTCTGCCTCTTCGGCTTCCTGCTGGCCCGAGGAGGCAGGCAGCTGCCTGCCTCCTTTCTTGGTACCCCAGAAGTCACACCTGCCCTGCAGGCAGTGCCTGGAGCTGGTGGGGGTGTAGGGGGCAGAGCAGTGAACCAGAAGGGCTCCACTATGTTGTCTAGGCCTTGGGGCATCAACACAGGCGCTTCAGAACACAACAGGAAGACCCAGAAGGAGCCCAAGGGGAGGAGAAGCCCCCTGTGCTCCTGCTCGTCAGGGGAGAGGACTGTCACTCCCTGCCCCCCTTGCCAGATCTTCACCAGGATGGGACAGTGCTACACATTCAACTCTGGTGCTGGCGGGGCAGAGCCTCTCACCACGTCCAAAGGCGGTGCTGGCAATGGCCTGGATATCTTGCTGGATGTGCAGCAAGAAGAGTATCTGCCAGTGTGGAAGCCCACGGGTAGGGGCACACATGTGGGGTGTGGCTGCCTCCACAGAGGAAGATGGGTATGGGGCCGATGTGGCGCGAGGGGCTCCCATGTGAGGCTAAGGGTGGCAACGGTTTGCGAAAGACCAGGGCAAGGCAAGGAGGGAGGAGCTGCTCAGGACAGGCCCCACGGCGCCTGCTTCTAGGAGCCGGGAAGAAGGGTGGCTCTTCCGAGCCATGGGCAGAGCGAGCTACCAAGGAAGGTGCCCCTGGGTGGGCTCAGGCCTCAAAGGCCCCTGCCCGCAGATGACACCCCGTATGAGGTGGGGATCCGGGTGCAGATCCACAGCCAGGAGGAGCCTCCAGTCATCGACCAGCTGGGATTTGGGGCAGCCCCAGGGTACCAGACCTTTGTGTCCTGTCAGAAGCAGCAAGTATCCTCGTGGTGTCTCCCTGCTAGCCCTCCCTCCTCCCTAACCCCGCTCTGCGTCCCAAGTCCCCCAGCCTGGCTCCAGACTCCAGCGACCTGTCACCCTCTGCAGATCCTCCTTAACACCTCCCTCCACAGCTCAGCTTCCTGCCGCCACCCTGGGGGGACTGCAGTTCCACATCTATGGATCCCGACTTTGAGGATCCCTCTGATCTCCTGGGTCCCCCCAGCCCCAGCGCCAACCCCAGCCCTCCTTACAGCCTAATGGGGTGCCGCATGGCCTGCGAGGCCCGCTACGTGGCTCGAAAGTGTGGGTGCCGGATGATGCATATGCCAGGTACGCAGCTGGGGTCCAGTCTTGGGGTTGGGGGAAGCCCTGTTGGGGGTGCTCAAGAGCCTGCCTCTGCCCCCTTGCACTCCAGGCAGCGCGCCCGTGTGCAGCCCGCAGCAGTACAAGGACTGTGCGGACCCAGCCCTGGGTAAGGGGCAAGCCTGGCCAGCCTCACCCCATTGAACTCCACCCTTGACCTGGCCTTGCCAGCCTGGCAGCCCTGACCTGGGCCTCTGGGGCCTGCAGACGCCGTGGTGCGGAAGGAAACCTGTGCCTGTCCCAACCCGTGCGCTCTCACGCGCTACGCCAAGGAGCTCTCCATGGTGCGGCTCCCAAGCCGGGCTGCTGCCCGCTACCTGGCCAGGAAATTCAACCGCAGCGAGGCCTACATCGGGTAAGCTGCACCAGGGGAGGCAGGGCAGGTGGGGCCCAAAGGGGTCAGACCTAAGCCCCATCAGGGTGGGCTTGGGGACTCCGGGAGCCTGATGTGCACTCAGACCCATTTTCCTACAGAGAGAATGTGCTCGCCCTTGACATCTTCTTTGAGGCCCTCAACTATGAGACAGTGGACCAGAAAAAGGCCTACGAGATGTCTGAGCTGCTGGGTGTGTGCAGAGGCCCAGGGTCCTGTGGGCATGGCCTGGCAGGCAGCTGAGCTGACTGCTGACTGGCACCCTGCCTCCACAGGCGACATCGGGGGCCAAATGGGGCTCTTCATCGGAGCCAGCTTGCTCACCATCCTAGAAATTCTAGATTTCCTCTGTGAGGTGGGCCGGGGCCCTGGCTGGGGGAGGGGAGGAGCTGGCCCAGAGGGCCAAAGAAGGTGCCCTGGCCATCGCCCCTGCTGCTGGTCCCCAGGTGTTCCAGGACAGGGTGCTGGGGTACTTCTGGAACCGAAGGCGCTCCCAAAGGCACTCCAGCACCAATCTGGTAACAGCCCCTGTGCCTGCCCTGCCAGCTCTAGAGGGCTGCTAGGCCTCCACCCAGAATGCACCTGACCGCCCCGCTGCTTCCTTCCGCAGCTTCAGGAAGGCCAGGCCGGCCATGGGATCCACATTCCTCACCTCAGCTTGGGCCACAGGTAACACACATGGGCCTCTGAGAGGAGGTGGAGCGCAGCAGTGAAGGTACCCACTGAAGCCTCTGATTTCCCTAGGCCTCCCACTCCATCCTGCACTGTCACCAAGACACTCTCGGCCTCCCAACGCACCCGATACCTTGTCACACGGCTCTAGACCTGCAGTCTAGGGGCTCAGAGCCACATCCCCCATCTCCCACAGAGCCTGTGCACGTGTGCCGTCTCGGCCCCAAATAAAGCGTGAGTGCTTCTGTCTCGTGTGTTCCTCTCTCAGGGCAGAGACGAGCTGGTGCTCAAGCCCTCCTCAGCCGAGAAGCACCTCGCAGCCATCATGAGCTGTACCAGCACTGGGCCCGGGGCTCAGGCAGCCTTCACAAGGAGGGTGGTAGTAAGAGGCAATCATTTACATTTTAGTGTGAATGACTTTATGGGGATTTCAGAGAAGGCCCTCTCCCCAGAGCCAGAACTCAAGGGGAGGTACAGAGTCTGGTCAGTGGGTGCTGAGTGCACTATCAGGGCACAGCTGAAAGGGGGCTCCCACCCAGAGCTCAGCAAGCAGGGGAGAGGCAAGGGGCTCTTCCATTTCTGATTTTTTTTTAAATGTATTCGTTACAGAGTCTCACTATGCAGCTCGGTCTCCTGTTTCCAGCCTCTCTGCGCTGGGATTACAGGTGTGCACTACCATGCCCAGTCTGGCTCTTCCATTTCTAAGAACACAAACTGGGCTCCCCCTTCCAGGCCATGATCCCCCTTGTCACTTTTAGGACCACGCATGGCATGTGGCCTGTCTTCATGGGAAAAGTCTTTTACTTGAGATAGAATCTTGCTATGTCGTCCGGGCTGGCCTCAAACTCTCCGCAGTCCTCCTGCCTCACCCTCCAAATGCCACCCTTCCCAGCATTCCGAGGGAACAGTTCCTGCATCCTTAACCTCCCCACAACAGTAAAGGGGCCTGGCTTGAGAAGGTCTTCTGCCAGGAAAGACACCCCAGCCCTTGGCCCAGGACCCCTTTCTCTCTGTTTGTATGCCTCAGCTACTGGAAAGCAGGCAGAGGGGAGCAGAGCGATTCCTGGTAGAACCAGATCTTTGGGTCTTTCATGTAGGTTTTGGGGGACAGGGCAGAGATGCAGACAGCCGTAAGGACAGGCCAGCCCTCGTTGGTCCCTGGTCAGAGGAGGCCTATCTTTGCTCCCAGAGGGTCAAATACAGAAAGGGGTGGGAACAGGGACCTGTCCCCAGGAGGGCCCTGACTCCAGGAAGGAGGTTGAAGGTCAAGGCCTGCAGCCTCCAGTCTCAGGTCTCCTATGGTCTGGGGGCAGGGTGTGGCCAGGGAGGGTGCCTGAGCTGGAAGCAGGGTTGCAGAGGGGATGCCAAGTCGAGCACAGCTCCCAGACCCCCTTCATGGCCACCCCTCCGCCTCAGACTGTGGGAAAGGAGCCAGTTTATGAAATTAAATAAAGTCCATAGAGGAGAGCGAAGACCCTGAGCTAGGGCACCGCCACCCTGGCTGGGCCCAGCACAGCCAGACATGAGCAATCCCCCACCCATCCTCCCCCTCCTCATGAGGCTTAATTAGGCCAGGCCCCAGCCTGGCAGCCAGGGCTTGGGGCCTAAGGGGGACAGAAGTCCGAGAAGTAGGGGTGCTGCAGGGCCTCCTCTGCCGAGACGCGCTGGACAGGGTTACACTTCAGGAGGTTCTGGAGAGGGAAAGGCATCAGGTTCCCACCAGGGTGGCTGCCACAGCCCTACCCTCCCCCCTTGTCCCTCTGGACACATCCTGGTCGCCTACCTGCAGCAAGTCCCTCCCTGTGGCATTGAGCTTGGGCACCACATTCACCAGGGACGTTGTGGCCGGGTACATTGGGTAGGGCTGCAGAGGGGCAGAGAGTTACACCAGGGGTGTGAAGTGCGCAGGCACTGGTGCTGGGCATGCAGGGATCTCCAAAGGCCCGACCCCTCCTGCTCATCACACCTTATAGTCTGGCAGCTTGGTCATGGCGGGCCACTGCTCCTCAGTTGGTGTCCCCAGCAGCGTGTCCACAGGGTCAAGGTCACTAGTGGGAATGGCTCTGTACCTCCAGGGGCAGGGGGCGCTCTTCCCTCCAAGGGGTAGAGCACCTCAGACCTGCTTACCCTTGCCCCTCCCACCTGTGGCTCCCTTACTTCACTGCACCGCCAGCCATGTTTGCTGGGTGTAGATGTTAACTAATAATAAACCAGGATGCCCTTGGTCCTAAGGAGTCATCTTCACTTCCTCCCTTCTGCTTCCTGTACCCTCTGGACACTGCCTAGCTCAGAAGCACCCTCCTGGCCTACAAGATGTACCCTTAAGGGGATAGTGTGCACCAGGGAGGGGACAGCAAGCTCTGCTCTCATCGCTGGGTGGGCCCTGGATCTCCCCTTGTTACCCTTGTGCCTGTTCTTTTTTTTACAATTTTAATTTTTTTATTTTCCTTGTCGCTGTTTTTGGGGTTTTTTTTGGGGGGGGGGGCAGAGAGACCAGGGTTCAAACTCACGCCCTTGCACTTGCCAGGCAGGCACTTGTGCCACGGAGCTATCTCCCCAGCCTCTTGTCCCTGTTCTAAGATCCCTGTCCACTGCCTTCCTGCAGGGAGAACATGAGTGGGAGGCACAGGGAATTGGAAGGATATCGGAAAATCCTCTTCAGCTGGTCATCCACGTCATTGCCAGGGAAAAGAGGCCGCCCAGCGTTGGCCAGCTCTGGGGAAAGAGAGGAGGCTCAACTATGACAGACGAAGGATCCTTCACTCTGGACGTCCCCTTCCCCCCGGCCTCTTTCATCCCCAGCCCCAGGAGTCCTGCTCCCTCTCCCCACCACGAACCCTCCAGATGCTATATGTCAACTATAAAGGACATGAAGGTATCACCACAAAGCCCCAGGATATCACCTGCGAAAATGCAGCCCGCTGACCACATGTCAATGGATGTGGAGTACAATTTGGCCCCGAAGAGGACATCCGGTGGACGATACCATAGTGTGACCACCTGGAGAAAGCCCCACCCCAAGGATCTCCACTTAGGGGCCTGGAGAGAGCTCCAGGAAGCGGCACAGACAGAAAATGGAAACAGTCCTGGAGGCGCTGAAAGGTCACTGGACACTGCTTCTTCAAAGCCTGTATATCTCTTCCCCAACTCACCTCGGCAGAGTAGCAGCGAACCGGGATTCCAAATGCTCGTGCCAAGCCAAAGTCAGCCAATTTCAACTCCCCATTCTGAGAGAAGAAGAGGGAGGGGAAACATGAGAGGGGGCAGCCTCCCACTCCCCTCGCCCTGGCCCAGTTCCCGGGGTTCCCCAACCCCTGACTCCAGCCTCTCCACTCTCCCCCTTCCCCAGAGCAGTACCCTGTTTATGAGCAGGTTCTGGGGCTTCAGGTCCCTGTGCAGCACATTGCGACTGTGACAAAACCCCAGGCCTTTCAGCAGCTGGAAGAGGAATGACTGGGAGAGGAGGTCAGGGATGCTGGGTGCGGGGCTGGGCCGTGCAGGAGCTTCCTTCCTGCTGCACGCTCTGCCATGCTCTGTGCCCACTGCACTCGTGGCACTAAGCACAGAGGACCCCACCGGCTCGCCTTCTGGGACCTTCAGAGGCCCGGCAGTAGATAAGCCAGCTCTGGTTCCTAGCTTTCAGGAGCTTACAGTCTGCTGGGGCTCTCAGCCTTCCTGGCTCAGGTGATGGCCCCTAGCTGGCCACACCTGAGCCCAAATGCCATGCCCATCAACACAAACCCAGCACAGCAGTAGAGTACCACTTGGAACCTGACTCTCCCAGGTCCTGGACCAAGCCGCTAGGTCTTAGGGCTAGACTGGTGCCTGGACCACAGCAAAGCATTTAGTGAGAACTTCTGGAACAAGTGGAACTACCTCTGCAAGCTTCCTTTCCACATCTTTCAGATGTAAACATCACTTAGATCAAAGCCTCATTGTTCAAGTCAGAGAAGACCACATTAAAGTGCCGGTCCTGTCCCTCCAGGCCAGAATGGGCACTAAGGGTGCTCTCACACTGAACTTGAATCCAACCCGGCCTCATGCATTCTCGGGACAACCCTCCCCTAACCTTCACAATTTCAGGATCGAGGTCACCATTGCAGCTGTCGAAATACTTTTTCAGGTCCTGAAAAGGGATAGGGTAGGGAACAGGGCAGAGTTGAACTCAGTCTGGGTCCTGGTACCCATTCAAGATTACTGCCCGCCAAGCCCATCTTTTACCTGATCACAGAACTCAAAAACCAAAGTTAGCTTCTTATCACTATGAAGGACGTCATGAAGCCTAGGGAGAAGGAAGGGCTCAGGAAGCTGATCCTCCAACACCAGCCTGGGTGGCTGAACCCCACCCCTTCCAACAACCCACAAAGACTGGGAGGGAGGACAGGCGCCCACACCTGACGATGTTTTTATGCTTTAGCTCCTTGAGTAAGCAGATCTCCCGGAGGGCTGAGCTGGGCACACCCTGTGTGAGCAGGAGCCACAGGGAGCAGTCAGAACACCCCAGCCCCGCTTGCTCCCGCGCTCCCCCTGCCCCCCGCCCCAATCCTACCTCATCGTCGTCGTCCAGCCTCACTCGCTTCAGAGCCACAATCTCATGGGTCTCTCGGTTTTTGGCCTTGAACACTGTTCCATAGGTGCCTAGGGGAAGGAGGTCAGGGGTGAGGGACAGGATGTCGCATCCTCTGCTACCCTAGGAAATTCCTCCCAGGAGGGGGCAGCGTCTGAGCGTGCAACAAAAGGCCCTGCTGGGAATAGCTTTGCGCGTGAGGACTGGGCAGGTGGGGCTCGGCAAGAAGGTGCCTGCAGAGGCTCAGGGGAAAGGGGCCCGCAGCTCTGGGCTAAGGAGAACTGATTAAGGTGGAGCCCCAGGAGGGTCTGGAAATAGTGAAGAGGGGTCTAGGGGAAGAATGAAGACTCGCGGAAATCCTGAGGTTGGAGGTCTGCAGCGAGCTGAATCTGGGGGTGGAGGTGGGGTGAAGGAGTGGTGCGGAGCCTTGGGGTGGGCAGTGCAGGAAGTGCCCGGCTGGGAGGTCGCACCTACGAGGAGTGCTGAGGTTGGGAATGGGAGTCTGCGGGAAATGCTAACAAGGGGGGGGAGTGGTGTCTGTACGAAGCGTTGGACTCAAGTGGCCAGGGCTTCTGCCAGTGCCGAGGTCGAAGCTGTAGGTATTGCTGTAGGAAGGAGCAAGGAATACTACAGAATTTGCGGAAGAAGACCTTGCAGGAACACGTCGTGGTTCCGTTACCTTCCCCAATCTTCTCCAGTTTCTCGTATTTCTGCATCGCGGCGGCCGCGGGGACCCCTGCGGGCCCTCGGTTCTAAGACTTCAGCCCCGGCGTTGCAGAGGAGGCGGCACCCTAGCCTCCGGGCCCGCCCGCCTTGCTGTCCGCGCACAGGATTCTGGGTCTTGTGGTCCTGAGCTGACCAGGTGTCCCAGGAACGCCCGGGGTGGCAGGCGAGTGGACTACAACGCCCAGCAGGCTGCGCGAGGACTCTCCGTACTGGATTCCCGGACCAGGGCTCCGCCTCGGAGGCCAATCCTGGACTTCAAATCCCAGGAAGCATAGCGTATCCGCTTTCCGGGCGGCCCTCCGTGGCGCGGATGCTCCCAGTATGCTTTGCTGTTGTTATTCCTTTTCTGTGAGTACGGCAGTCTTGTAAGGGCGACTACGTATTCCAGAATGCAGCGGGCATGAGGGTGGGGCGCTGTTTGGAGCTTGGGGTTTGGCGGCCTAGATCCTAAGCCCTGGTGGCCTGGCTCTGACTGAGTTTCCAAAGACTATCTGAAGACCTTAGCCTACCTAGGTTTCCACCTCTCCCAGGACACATAGTGACCCCAGGATTGATTGGACAGTGGCTCTTGGCTCGATGAAAATGATTTTAGAGGGACCAGCTGACCGCACAGGTCCGGTATTGAGGCAGGTGTAGCCCATTTACGGCGGCATTGAGTGGGACACACGTGCCAAGTATCTCTTTCTGCCAGGCCTAGCTTGCCATCATACTCCAGCCACTGCCTTGTGACATGCCAGGGGAGGGTGGTTTGACCAGCAAGTCCCCCAGATACCATCTCCAGAGCAGAGCCCACTGGAGTCAGCCAAGGTGTGGTCCACAAGGGCTGGCAGCTTGGTTACCCCCATCAACAGACAAGACCACAGACAGATGCTACACTAGCAGCAGCCTTTACCTCACCCCTCCACGGAGTTGATTATAGATTTCTTTTCCCTGCTCTCTAATTGTCTCATGATTGCATTCTTGAGGGCTGTGAACCGGGCAAAAACAGCCCCAAACAGCACCAGATCAGTGCGGGAACCAGAGTTAGTACTAACCAGGTGTTAATTAACTCATTTCTATCTGACTGCTTTTGCATAAACAATTATTGGCACTTACCCTTGTAGCAGATTAAAAAGGCAAAAAGTGGATTCCTTATCTGAAAGAATTTATAACCTGGTTAGCAAAACAAGATTATGCACAAAGGTCTTTAAAAGATAAGTGGCAGCTATGAATAGGGTGGAGTTACACAGACGAGGGTGGGGATTCCCCTGCAAATTGGCCCGTCTGGGTCAGCTCAGGGCAGTGGGTGACCCCTCTGCCAGGTCCCATTCCACCCTTCAGGCAGATCCAGCGGTTTTCATGGGGGTGCCGCGGGTTATTGGGGAGGGGCAGGCGGAAAAGATTCAGATTCCTGATGTGTTCATAGTTTAACTTCCTCCGCTCCTGGTTCCCAGCTATCCGTGAGCACTCTGGGTCCCCAGGGTCAGGCTAGCTCTTTCTACACAGAGGTGCCATAATAGAGCCAAGAGACGGCGTCCCCAGGGCGCCAGAGCCCCAATCTGGGAATCCCGGGGTGGCGGCTTTGTAGGATCTGGGTAATGGACCGAGGAGGTGGTCTCCTTAGCCAGGCCTCATATGCCAGGCTGTGCCTCCTGGAAGCGCGCCCCCGCCGCGGATCTCGGCCCCTGCTCTCCGCCTCTCGGATCGGCGCACCGGGACCGCGCACGGCGCGCTAGGAGGGCGCGCACGTAGGGGGCTGGCCGGCCTGAGGCGCGGGGGAAAGTTGAGTTGGGAGAAGTTGGGAGTGGCGGGGGCGCGCCCCGGGGTGGGCACAGACAAGTTGTCGGGAGCGCGCGAGAGCTCCGGAGGACTGGGGGAGCCCCCGAGACCCCTGGGGCCTGAAATCCAGAGCGAGCGGGTGAGCCGAAAGGTGGTGGCGGGGGAGGGCCAGGCCCGCGAAGGGAGGAAGGGAGTGGGGGAGAGGAGAAACTCGGGACTATAGCGGGGAGGGAGGGGAAGCGGAGGAAAGGGCGGAGATTGGGGAGCCGAGAAACGAGGTGTTGGGGAGAATGATGAGGAGGCGCTCCAAATGCGTTGAGTCCAGGGCTCAGCGTTGCCTAACGCCGAGGTGCCGCTTCGCCGGCCGCTAGGAGGGAGTTGTGTCCGGGAGCTGCAGCCGCCGGCTCTCCCACTCCTCCCGGGAGGGCTCTAGGCAACCCTGCACTTCTGTGGCATCTCAGCCCTGTCCTGGGCACCCCGAGAGGGGCGGGGGTGGGGGATTGGAGGCGGAGCCAGGATTGGGGGCTGCCGGGTCAGGTCAGGACGAGAGGTCAGGCACAGGACGGAGCAGCTGGGTGGGGACGGGAACGTGGAGCCTGGGAAGTTACAGCTGATTCCCTGGGACTCGCCTCAGCGGGGTGAGCCGGTGAGGGGGCAGCTTTGCCCGAAGTCCAGGAGCCACCCTATCCTCCGTCTAGCCTCTCTTCAGCGAGGATCTGAGGAATGTATAAACTCTTGGGGAGTAGTTAATGCCCAGGTGGGGGTCGGGGTGCTGCTAATCCCTTGGGCAAGGGGAGAGATGCTAATCCTCCGGGCTGGTCGGGGCTGGTCCCGGAATGTGACCCCATCCGGATTATGGGCACCGATGCTCTGGACAGAAGCCGCTTTGTGTTCTGGGACAGCAGGGGAGGGCAGGAGGGCCATGGGATTGATGGAGGAGGGGTTATGGAGGGGCACAGAGGGCAAGGCCAGAAGGTGGGAGTGAGTGCCCAGGTGCTGTGGACGAAGCCCCACAGGCCTCCCAGACCGAGTCTCCTCCGTGGACACCTCCCCATACTGGCAGGTCCTGGCCACTGACTTGCTGAGGGAGAGTTAGAAAGAAGTCAGTTGAGTTGTAGTGATTGCGACGAATGTGTCCCTAGGCTTCCCACCCTGGGCAGACCCCCCCACCTTGTTCTGTGACCCTAACGCTGACATGTCTTATCCCCAGGTAGCTCTCAGTTGGACAGCTCTGACTCCCCAACCCATGGGGTAGCTGCCTGTTAGGTTGTTAGAGGCTTGAGTGCTGCCCCAGGAGAATGGGCACCCCTATTTGCACTGGTCGGGATCCTTCTGCTTCTGCTCCAGCCCCCACCCCTAACACACAATGTCCCTACCCCCACGCCTAGCTGCCCAAGCTCCCCTATAGTCAGAGTCAGGAGGGCCACAGCCCTGCCTGCCACTCAGATTTTCCTGGCCCCACACTAGGGACTGGAGGAATGGGGACTGCCCCTTAGGGTTTCTTGTCCACCCCTCCCAGCCATCACGTGCCCCCCACCATTATAAAGCTGTGCCCACTGCCTGCCCCTTCCTCCCGCCTGCTTCTGCGCATAGCTGGGCCCGTGCCCTTCGCCTCAGGAGCCTATTTCTTTCAGCCTGTGGGCACAGCTGGAGAGGGGGTGCCCATCCCCACTAGTAGGCCCACTGCTTGCAGTCTTGAATTCTGTCCAGCTTCTTCCTCTGCCCCCTCCTTCCTACCCCAGGGGGTGTCTCACTGCACACCACACCCCTCTCTGAGCTCAGGCCCACCTCCAGGCTACCACGACTAGGTTCCCATTTCTGCCTAGCCCTTCACTCCATTTCACTTCTGTTCCTGTCCGATTCTTTTATCACTGTCCCATTGGTCTGTGGCTCTCCAGGCCAGGCCCTGACTCCTTCCTCCCCCGGTTTCTGCAGCCTCTCCCCCTTCCAGTCTTTTCCTGCTTAGTCTCTGGGCCCTTTGTGGCTCGTGTGCCTCAGTCCTCTCCTGTGTGTCTTTGTTCTCTTTTCTTCCTATAAATAACTCCTCTTTGCTCCTGGCGCCCCTGAGGGCCACTTCGAGGCCCTTCCTAGTGTAGGAGAAGCCATGTGGCGGGCTGCTGCGGGCTCCTTCCTATCTGGGCAGCTCTGCTCTCAATGGTGACCAGTCCTGTCTCTCGCCTAGGTTATGCCTCCACCTTGTTGCTCTGAAAGTCGCAGCGACAGTGAAAAGGGATAGGATTTGGCCATGAGCAGCGCCCCCCGGCGCCCTGCGTCGGGCGCAGACCCTTTCCACCCGGTGAGTACTGACCCAGGTGCCCGGGCCTGGGTCCTACCAGGCAGGCATGGGGGTATGTGGAGGGGGCCTGCAGAGCCTCGGGTGGGTTCCACAGAGGTGCTGCTGCACCCTAACCTTGTACCTGCGTGTATGATGGGGCACTGCTAGAGCAGGGGCAGCTAGCTCTCTCTCTTCAGTCTTCTTTATGAAGACTCAGGTGGTTGTTGAACCACAGCTGGGCAGAACTTGGAGGACCCTGGGTCACAAATCTGGTGACCCCCCTGTGACCTGGCCTGAGGTAAGGGTGCACTCGTATAGCGAAAGGGGCTGAGCTCTCTGGTCGTGACTGGGCCCGCCCATGGCCCCGCCCCCGACCCCACATGTCACTCTGGTCCCACCCACCCGTCCCCCACGTGGCTACCGCCCCACTCGGGTCCCCTCCTGATTTTCCTAAAGGGTCTAATGATTAACCCCAAGGCCACAATGTAACTCCCTGCATTGGTCACTTGTGGTCCTGCGGGGCACGTGATCGGGAAGGGAGCGGACAGGTGCCCTCCTCCCTCTTTCCCAGGGTTAGCCCGCCGGCCATGGACTTCCTCCTGCGGCCTCAGGTGCGAGGGGCGCACACCGCCCCCAGCCCCGGGCGCCCTCCCCCTCCTGCGGGCTGGTGCTCCTGGTGTGTGGGGAGGTCGGGTTCCAACCGGCAGGGGGCAGGTGCCAGCCCCCTGACTCTTGCATCTTCCATCCCGAGTCCCTGCCTAGTCCTTGCTGATTCTACCCACTGACGCCCCTCCCCACCTCTACCCCCTCCCATCTCCCCAAGACCCGCGTTTCTCTTCCCCTGCCCTTCCTGGCTCTTGCGGCTGGCACTATCATGGGGGGCTTCATACCCCCGCCCTTGGAGGTCCCGATGCCCTTCAAGTCCGGGAACTCTTGAGCAAATATTTGGCGGTGCCTGGAGCTGAGACCGGTAGGGGGTGGTGGTGGGGGGCTGGACCAAGGCCGCCCGCCAGGCGCGGCCGCTAAGCTGAGCTGAGCGCTCCGGTAGACGCCGCAGTCCCTGCCCAGCGCTGCCCGCTGGTGCTGCCGGCTGAGCTCGCTCCCGCAGGATGACTCAGGTGGGGGGCATGGGGGTGGGGTGAGGGGCGGGGCCAGCAGCCGAGGAGCGGGGTGTGGGTGCTTGCTGCAGAGTGAGGGGATCCCCTGGCCCCTGGCCCCACACCCGTTCCTGTCTAGGCAGGGCTGGGTGGGTTTAATTCCCACCTACTCGAGGTCAGTTAGCTTGGGCGCTCCCAAGTTACTTTTTGGGGGCTTAGCAGTTGTCCTGCTGCCAAAGGAGTTCTTTCATCTGTTCAGAGAAGCGTCTGGTTCACACTCCCTCTCTCCAGCTGCAGACCGGCTGGAAGCAGGATTGGTGCTGGGACTTCCATGGTGGGCTGGGCCACCTGCCTTAGAACTGACACGGGCAGACTATTTAGATCGGGTCCACACAGCCGGGAGCCCAGGGCGCAGGCAGCTGCTGCAGGGCACCATGTCCCTGGCACTGAGAGGAACAATTTGCTGGGAGGGGACAGGTTGCTGGAAGGGGACTGGGTTTCTGGGATTGGAGAACAGTGCTGGCCTGGCCCTAAGCAAGTGGAGTGTGGCAGTGCAGCCCCAGTGAGGTCCTGTGTGTTCCCCACCCCTCTTCCCCACAGCCAGAGTCAGAGATCGTGGGCCCTGGGACACCTGGCTTCCCAGAGCAGGAGGAAGACGACCTTCACCGCACCTTGGGCGTGGAGCGGTTCGAGGAGATCCTCCAGGAGGCTGGATCCCGCGGAGGGGAGGAGCCGGGCCGCAGCTATGGGGAGGAAGACTTTGAGTGTGAGGGGCCAGCGGGAGAAGGGCGGCTGGGGGCTTAGGCCTCACTGCTTAGCACCCAAGGGACAGGGGCACAGGGAGTGGGGCTGGAGTAGGGGCTGGAATAGCAGCTGAGGGGTGAGGTGCCCGTGGCAGCCAAACCCTGCCTTCCCACAGACCACCGCCAGTCCTCCCACCACATCCACCACCCGCTGTCCACTCACCTGCCCCCTGATGCCCGCCGCCGCAAGACACCCCAGGGCCCAGGCCGGAAGCCTCGTAGGCGCCCTGGAGCCACACCCACTGGGGAAACCCCCACCATTGAAGAAGGAGAGGAAGATGAAGATGAGACCAGTGAGGCCGAAGGGGCCCGGGTGCTCACACAGCCCTCGCCTACCTCCACACCATCTTCCGTGCAGGTGAGGGGTGGCCCAGGTTCCTGGGAGATATCCCCAGGGTCTCTGCCCAGCCTCACAGGCCCTTACAGGTCCCTTTGCAGTTCTTTCTCCAGGAGGATGAGGGTGCAGACCGGAAGGCAGAAAGGACCAGTCCATCTCCCCCTGCAGAGCTATCCCACCAGGAGGCAGCACCCCAGGCCACCAAAAAGGCCCAACCTGGGTTAGTGTACCTTCCTCCCAGGGGCCCAAGCAGGCACTCCTGTACTGGGGTGAGGAAGATGCAGAAATAAAAGCAGGATTAATCAGGCTGGGGTTCAAATCTCAGGTCTGTCAACCAGCAGCAGCTTGGGTAGGTGCCTTAAGGACCCTGAGTGCTAGCTGGCTGTAATGGATACTGTCCTCTATCTTGTCCCCCAGCCATACCACTGATCCCCTCATCCAGTTAGTGGTTTGGAGACTGTACTAGTAACCTCCTGACACCTACTGGGGCCTCTACGGATTGGGAAGACTAGGAGACCACTTAATGCCTGGGGAGACAGTGTCCTATGGGAGCAAAGTGACCAGAAATGGTTACAGAAATGTCACTTGTACCCAGTGGCCTGGGTTGGACACAGCATCAGTAATAGCAAGTGATAGGGGCTGGAGGCCACTAGCCGGTGACTCTAGAAGAGGTCTCAAGTACACAACTATCATGGACATGTTGTTTTCTGGGTGCCAGGTACTGTGAAGATTTCTGGGTACTGGAAAGTGAAGAACACAGGGCCTCTTTAGGGCAGTGCCCATGTGTCATGGAGCCTCAGGGAAAGCCAGGCATGGGTGATAGGAAGAGAGGAGCAGGCAGGGCTGTGGTCAGGCCAGGGCACTGGGTGAGGTAGGCCCTGAAGGCTCCTGTTCCTGGAGGAGACATGGGCTTTGGGTGTGGAACTGTCTATGTGGGGAGATGGGGGACAGTTTGGCATGGGCGCTGGTGTTGGTGGGGCCAAGAATGGGGGACCCTGTGAACCTCTTTCATCTCTCAATCTGAGGTACACTGGCAGGGACAAAGAGCAGGGGAAAGACTAGCAACATTTGAGGACACAGTCACCAACACCTGTTGTAAACCACACCCTGCACTGGCACTTTCCCAAAGCATCACCTTCTGCAGCACGTGTGCTGCTGGGTGTATGTGCAGCTAAAAGCATGGTGGCCTCCCCAAGGTCCCCTTTCCAGGGTTCCCCCGCGTGGCAGGGCGACTGGCTCTTTCCATCTCTTGGCTGCTCTGTCTGCAGAGCCCTGGTGGAGGAAGCAGTCCTGGCGGCCAGTGGCGCAGCTGGAGGTGACGACGGCGGTGCCTCTGGACGCCCCTTGTCCAAAGGCCCGCCTGGGCATCGCAGCTACAATCTTCAGGAGCGAAGGCGAATTGGGAGCATGACCGGGGTGGAGCAGGCGCTGCTGCCCCGGGTCCCTACCGACGAGAGTGAGGCCCAGACGCTAGCTACAGCTGACCTGGATCTCATGAAGAGTATGTCCTGGGCAGAGCATGCCTGCTGGTGGTGGGGAGGGAGTGCAAGCCCAGGAGCCTGATCCTGGCCCTGCCCTTGCCCTTGTCAAGGTCACCGGTTCGAGGATGTGCCTGGAGTACGGCGGCACTTGGTGCGGAAGAATGCCAAAGGGTCCTCGCAAAGTGCCAGGGAAGGGCGTGAGCCTGGCCCCACGCCTCGGGCCCGACCCCGGGCCACCCACAAGCCCCACGAGGTACTGTTCTCTACCTTCCAGCCTCTCCTCTCTCCCTCAGTAGTGACTTCCAGCACCCTGTGATGGATGGGTTGTGCGCAGGCTAAGACTGCAGGAGCAGAGATTGATGTGGGCATCATGCTGTGGTCCACAAGTGTGCCATCCCCAGGTGTTGCAGTCATAATTTGTACCTGACACCTAGCTGATGTGTGTGTCAAGGCATTTGCTAGCCAGCGGCAGGAGTCTGAGGAGGAGAGGTTTTATTTTGCTTTGTGCAAAGAACTGTTCTGGCTAGAGGGGACTCTGAGGAGCAGCGCTGCACTTTCTTTTCTTTTCTGTCCAGAGTTTGTTTGTTTGTTTTTTGTTTGAGCCGTGTAGTTCAGGCTGGCACTACCTAGCCCTGAAAGTCTTGGGATCACAGCTTTGCACCCTCTAGCCTGGGTGTGTACTTTGTTTTCCAAACTGAGTCACCTCTGTATATCTTGGTCCTCCAGCAAGCTGTGAAGGTGACAGCCATAAATGATGAAATGTGACTTGGCCAAGGTCACCTAGTTTCTTCATGATACTGCCTGTCTTAGACCAGAGAGCCCTGGTCTTGGACTCCGAGTATATTTTTAGGCATTTTTATTGAGATCTAATTGCCCTGTAGTAAACTGCACCTGTGTCTCGTCCCCTTGGGCTGTGACTGGCTGGCAATGGTTTCCACCCTCGGCAAGTTGCTTCCTGCCCCACCGTGCCCCCCCACCCCAGCCATGCCCTCGAAAGTGACCGTTCTGCTCTTTGCAGGTAGTTCGCCAGTCCTGAACCTGGCCTGATGCTTACGGGTTTTCATTTGTTTTTTTGTGAGACGGTCTTGCTGTGTAGCTCAGGTTGCTTTGAACTCACTGTGTAACCCAGGCTGGCCTTCAGCTTGCATCAGTCCTCTTGCCTCAGCCTGCCAGAGTACTGGGATTATGGGCATGTGCCACCAGGTCTGGCTCTACAGCCTCTTTCTGTAGCCCTCATCCCAGCCCTAGAGGTCAGTATCGTTGTTGTCATTTCGCAGACACAGGAATCCCTGTCTTGGGCTGGTCAGTCACTTGTTCCAGGTCCCTGGGCCTTCTGCGAGCCTTGCCCAAGGATGTGCCATCCACTGTGCCCCTGGTCACCATGTCTTCCCAGTGACACTTGTCCCAGGCCCAACTCCAGTCCCGCTTTGGCTTATGTGCTCCAGCATCTTGTCATCTTGCCCCCAAGGTGTTTGTGGAGCTGAATGAATTGCTGCTGGACAAAAACCAGGAGCCTCAGTGGAGGGAGACAGCTCGCTGGATCAAATTCGAGGAGGATGTGGAAGAAGAGACTGAGCGCTGGGGGAAGCCCCATGTGGCATCGCTGTCCTTCCGAAGCCTCCTGGAGCTCCGGCGGACCCTGGCCCATGGTACCCTGGCCCCTAAATCCCTATAAAACTCTGCTCCCATATCACCAAAGGTAGGGTTGGTCCATCTTCATGGAAAGCTTCCTAGAATTCCTGGCATGCCTCCTTAGCACTTTAGGGAATTTGGGGACTATGAGGTAACCTGTAAGTCTGCACAAAGGACACTAGAACAACCTCACCTCAGGGCTCAGAGGCCCTGACTGCTGATTTATTTATTCCTTGCTGTTGTCAAGGAGGAAATCACTCCATTTTTTGGTATGTCTGGTTTCTCTTTTTTTTTTCTTTAGTCTTTTTGAGACAGGGTCTCGCTATGCAGTTTAGGCTGGCCTTGAACTCACTTTTGTAGCCCAGGCTGGTCTTGAACGCACATCAGTCCTCCTGCCTCAGCCTCCCAAGTGCTGGGATTATAGGCATGCGCCACCACGCCCAGCTATTGGTATGTCTGGTTTTTTTGTTTGCTTGTTTGGCAGGATCAGGGTTTGAACTCGTGACCTTGCACTTGCCAGGCGGGCACTTGTGCCACAGAGCTATCTCCCCAGCCCCTTATGTCTGGTTTCTAAGCAGCTAAGGACTGAAAACGTTATAGAAGTTTTTCTGAACTAAGAGTTTAGCGATTTTGCTTTGGGTGAAGTGCTGGGTGTAGTGTACACGCGTTATCATTAGGTTTACTGATCTGCCTTGGCTACTCCTGAGTCTTGGCTTCTGTTTATTCTTTAGTTCTGTTTCTGGAAGTTGACCTTGTCAGATAAACGCCCTGATAGATTTGAAAGGACTTTTTCTTTTTTATTTATTTATTTTTTTTTTTGGCAGTACTGGAGATTGAAACCAGGGCCATCACACTCAGCCACATTCTTAACCCTTTTTAAATTTATTAGGAAACAGGATCTAGCCCAGCATAATGGTGCATGCCTGTAATTCCTGCACTAGGGAGGCTGAGGCAGGATGATCATTGTGAGAGACTATTAGATTTTTCTGCCATGCAGTAAACAGGGAGGAAAGATAAAAGATGCCTTTCTTAACCCCAAGGACACGGAGAGGATCGAGGGTAGATGGGGAGGATCCTCTGACCTGAGACAAAGAAAGCTGAGACTTTTATGGGCTTTCGCTAAGGGTGGAGTTAGAGGGTCCAGTTTCAGTTACATGTAAGGAGCTGACTGGGGTCTCTTGTGTGTGGGGGGAAAGTAAGAGGAAATTGTATTTGAGGCTGGAGTGGGGAAGGAGGAGGAAGATAAGGTGTAGTTTTAAGGGTTTCAGCCATGCTAGATGACTACCATAATAACTTAGCAGTTTATACTAGGGCCAGAATCTATCAGAGACCAGCCTGGGCGACAAAGTGAGTTCCAGGCTAGCCTGAACTGCATAGTGAGACTCTCTCTCAAAAAAAAAAGAGGGAGGGGAACAGGATCTCATTAAATTGTTGTCTCTCAGCCTCCTGTGATGCTGGAATTCTACGGGTGAGCCAGGGTGCCTGGCTTGAACAGGCTTTCTAATGAAGCAGTGGTGTAAGCCTGGCTTGGAGAGTCACTGGGAAGTCAGGAAGCGTAGGATGAAAGGGGTCTTCAGGCATCTCTTGGCAGGGCCCCAGCATGGGCATGTCATGTTCTAGGGGCTGGAGGTGGCACTTCAGAGGAGCTCTGGCCCACTAGGAGAAATACTTTGTACCAGCCAAGGTGTTTCAGCTGGAGTGGGGAACCTGTTATTCTCAGAAGTGGGGTCTGATAGTTGAGTTTTGGGGATCTCTACTAGCCTTGATGCCTTCCTGGGTGGAGATGAGGATAGGGAGAAATTGTCCCAAGAGCTGGGCCTGGTATAATCCAGGCACTTGGGAGACTGAAGCAGAAAATCAACTCCAGGGCCCGGCAGGATGGTTCAGTGGTGTAAAGCACCTGTTTAGGAAAGCTTAGGCAGCTTCAGGGACCGCAGTTCGATCCCCGGCACCACATGCTGTGCCAGCCCTGCCCTCAGGGAAGGCTGAGCCGGCCATAAATCAAAATAAATAAATAAACAAAAGTTCTGAAACAAGAAAAAAAAATTAAAAAAAAAAGAAAATCAACTCCAGGTCAAGGTCAGCCTGAACTACATAGCCAGATCCTTCCCCCAGAAGCAGAAGAGGCCGCAGAGGTGGAGTGATAGGGGCTTCTGGGACAGAGCGGGACTCAAGCCCAGGCTGCTGTCTCTAAGCTTCGACCTTGTGCCCACCTAGCTGCTCCTTCTTGCCCTGGCTCTCCCTCACCTTCCGTCCCCACAGCAGTTTTCTGCCCAGGGATGAGGTTCCCCTTCCTTCACAGGGGCTGTGCTTCTGGATCTGGACCAGCAGACCCTGCCTGGGGTGGCCCACCAGGTGGTGGAGCAGATGGTCATCTCCGACCAGATCAAGGCTGAGGACAGAGCTAACGTGCTCCGGGCCCTGCTGCTGAAACACAGGTGCATTTCGAGGGGTGGGGGACCCCTCTATGGCTTGTCCCACATGCCTAGTCCCACCACTGCCCTGCCTTACTCTGCCCTGACCTCTGTCCCACAGCCACCCAAGCGATGAGAAGGATTTCTCCTTTCCCCGCAACATCTCAGCAGGTTCCTTGGGCTCCCTGCTGGGACATCATCATGCCCAGGGTGCCGAGAGTGACCCGCATGTGACTGAACCACTCATCGGCGGGGTTCCTGAGACCCGGCTGGAGGTGGATCGAGAGGTGAGAGAGGACGGGCCATGAGCATGCTGAGTGTGCATACAGGGGTCCAGGGCGGGGGGGGGTGGGGTGGGGTGGGGGAGGGGTGCCGGCTGGCTGGGCTGAGCCCTGCTCTTGTCCCCCTAGCGTGAACTGCCACCTCCAGCTCCTCCAGCGGGCATCACCCGCTCCAAGTCCAAGCACGAGTTGAAGCTGTTGGAGAAGATCCCTGAGAATGCAGAGGCCACTGTGGTCCTTGTAGGTATGTGTAGGAGGGTCTGGGGCTTGGGGACTTGGTGGCCTGGCCTCAGGCTGCGGCTGGCAGAGTCCTGCTGTGCACTTGTGCCCACCACAGCCCCATGCCCCTAGGCTGCGTGGAGTTCCTCTCCCGCCCCACTATGGCCTTCGTACGTCTGCGCGAGGCTGTGGAGCTGGACGCGGTGCTGGAGGTGCCAGTGCCCGTGCGCTTCCTCTTCCTCTTGCTGGGCCCCAGCAGTGCCAACATGGACTACCACGAGATCGGCCGCTCCATCTCCACCCTCATGTCTGACAAGGTCAGCCAGGCACTACCTGTCCCTGATCCCACCCCCAGCGCTGTCCAACCTGGGCTCCTGGAAGCATCTTTCCCCCACCCCACCCAGCCCCACCTGGTGCCCTCCCTGACCCATCCTGCTCTGGCAGCAATTCCACGAGGCAGCCTACCTGGCAGACGAGCGCGAAGACCTGCTGACCGCCATCAATGCCTTCCTGGACTGCAGCGTGGTGCTGCCGCCCTCAGAAGTGCAGGGCGAGGAGCTGCTGCACTCTGTAGCCCACTTCCAACGCCAGATGCTCAAGAAGCGGGAGGAGCAGGGTCGGCTCCTGCCTCTGGGGGCCGGGCTGGAGCCCAAGTCTGCCCAGGAAAAGGGTACGTGGTGGTGACCTGGGCCAGTCAGGGCTGCCCAGGGCAGGGGTGGGAGGGTGGGCACGAGGCCCATGGACGCCCTGACGGAGGCCTGGTCTGCAGCGCTCCTACAGATGGTAGAGGCAGTGGACACAGTGGAAGATGACCCCCTGCGGCGGACGGGCCGGCCCTTTGGAGGGCTGATCCGAGACGTGAAGCGCCGCTACCCACACTACCTGAGTGATTTCCGAGATGGGCTTGACCCTCAGTGCCTGGCCGCTGTCATCTTCATCTACTTCGCAGCCCTGTCTCCAGCCATCACCTTCGGGGGGCTGTTGGGTAAGGGCCTGCTCTGGGGAGGGGCAGGGTGTAGAGCCCAGGGTCCAGCTGCTGAGCCTGCCCTCACGTTCCCAGGAGAGAAGACTCATGACCTGATAGGGGTGTCAGAGCTCATCATGTCCACTGCGCTCCAGGGTGTGATCTTCTGCCTGCTAGGGGCCCAGCCACTGCTAGTGATTGGCTTTTCCGGGCCACTGCTGGTCTTTGAGGAGGCCTTCTACACGGTAGGGCTCCTCTTACCCTGCGCAGACTGCCTATCCTCTTCCCGTACTCCTCCCCTTTGTCCCCAGAGCCCTGATGGCTCCTTGCCTCCCCCATGTAGTTCTGCAGAAGCAATGAGCTGGAGTACCTGGTGGGCCGGGTGTGGATTGGCTTCTGGCTGGTGCTGCTGGCCCTGCTCATGGTGGCCTTGGAGGGGAGCTTCCTGGTGCGTTTCGTGTCCCGCTTCACACAGGAGATCTTCGCCTTCCTCATCTCCCTCATCTTCATCTATGAGACCTTCTACAAACTGGTCAAGGTGGGGCAGCTGTGATGGGGATGGGGTGGAGGGCAGGGAGGGGGTGCTCTGTCTGCCTCCCCTTTTGTCCTCTGTGGGCTCACAGGGCTGTCCCCCACCCAGCCTTCCTGAAGTCAACACACACCAGCACTTTGGGCCAGTCTTCTAGAAACTTAGCTTTTTAAGAAGGGGAACCTGTGCCTTTGTTCATAACTTTTTTTTTTTTTTTTTGAGACAGGGTCTCACTATGCAGTTGAGGCTGGCCTTGAGCTCACTTTTGTAGCCCAGGCTGGTCTTGAACTCGCACTGATCCCCCTGCCTCAGCCTCCCAAGTGCTGGGATTACAGGCGTGCACCACCACGCCCAGCATCATAACTTTTTTTGGGGGGGGGGGGTCTTTTTTGAGACAGAGTCTCGCTATGCTATTTTTTTGTTTTTTTGTCTTTTTGAGACAGGGTCTCGCTGTACAGTTCAGGCTAGCCTTGAGCTCAGTTTTTGTAGCCCTGGCTGGTCTCGAACTCTCAGCAATCCTCCCGCCTCAGCCTCCCAAGTGCTGGGATTATAGGTGTGCGCCACCATGCCCGGCTATGCTATACTGTTTAAGCTGGCCTTGAGCTCACTTTTGTAGCCCCAGCTGCCCAGCTGGCCTCGAACTTGTACCAGTCCTCCTGCCTCAGCCTTCCAAGTGCTGGGATTACAGGTTCATAGATTTTTTTTTTTTTTTTTTTTTTTTTTTTTTTTTTTTTTTTTTTTTTTTTTTTTTTTTTTTTTTTTTTTTTTTT